>JBBPCZ010114647.1:0-10569 GCA_037974445.1 Brycinus macrolepidotus
TCAAATCAAATAATTACATAAATAAGTAGCCCTGGGTCTTCTAAAAAAACAACATAAGGCATGAATGGCTAGCTTATAGAATTAAAATGTTATAGGCCAATAAATAAAGGGATGCAAAAACGATCAAAAATGGCCCAGAGTTCAAAGGGTTAATGAAACACCAAAGAAATTAAATAAAGAATAAACCATGAAATCATTCGAGTTCATTATCAGAATTATGTATTGATAATAGGCCAGTCGACACACACAGGTATTTAAACACACTGCTTTGATGCGATTCATCAGAACATTTTGTAAAAAGTGGAGGAAAACCGATCTTTTTGCAACTTGCGTTGGCAGCAAGTCTGTTTTTTTCCTCTGGCAAAATTGCCAAATGGATTAGGACTCGAACATAAATGTTAGTTGTGCCTTGTGCTTTACGCTTTGCATTAGATCGTCCAAATAGTATTTGTTTGCAGTGTTAGTCTCACAACGTTAGTCTGAAAGTAAAAAAGCAATATTTGAACACTAGAAGTGTCTTTGCTGATCAACTACATCTCGATAATAGAGGTACAATTCATAACTTTAGTTTTGCGCTGAACTATTCTTTCAGAATGATCTTTCAGCTCCTCGTTGGCTATATGAACTGTCAATCAACCAAGGCACTGAAGGGGATGGGGAAATAAGACTCTGAATGGACAGAATGGACATGCAGGTCATTAGGGAGACGTGTGTGTGTGTGTGTGTGTGTGTGAGTGTGTGTGTGTGTGTGTGTGTGTGGCCCTCGGGAGCCCGCTTCCCCTGTTGTTGGCACGGTAACAGTGTCCATTGCCTTTATCTGTTGCAGCAGCAGGATCATCAGAGGAAATCCACTTTTTCCTTCCTTTGCCTTTCACACTGTCACACAGGACACACACACACACACACACACACACACACACACATAGATATGCACACATGCTTCAACACAAACATGCACATGTAACTCTGCACAAAAGACCTCAAAAAACAACACACACACACACACACAGACACACAGACATAGACTTTGTGGTGCTGAATCAAACGGTTCAAATAAATCATGTAATTAAAAACACGCATGAATAAATTTCCTATCAGTTTCTATTAACAATCTGAGTGAAGTGAAGCGAGAGGACAGAGGACAAGTCTCTCTCTCTCTCTCTCTCTCTCTCTCTCTTCCTGCATTCAGCAGCTCAAGCTGGTCCTTGGCACTGTGCCACACACACACACACACACACACACACACATGTCGGATCACCTGCTGTACTGACTAGAGTTGATTTCTCCATTTAAACACTGAGTTAGCTCAGCGCCAGAAGACTCTTCATTTCAATTTCATACTTTCACCTTTCAGAGCATTACTCTCTCTCTTTCCCTCTCTCCCTTTCCTTTTCCTTCTCTCTGTCTCGTTCTTTTATTGCACTCTCTCTTTTTATTCTCTCCCTTTCCTTTTCTTCCCTTTTTCTCTCACTCTCTTTTTCCTCCTCTCTTTCAGTTCCTCTCATTTTTTTCCTTCACTTTTCCGTCTCTCTTTCTTTCTTTCCTTTTCCTTTTCTCTCTCCCCTCTCTCTTTTTCATTCTCTTTCCCTTTCCTTTTCCTTCTCTCTTTCTCTCACTCTCTCTCCTCCTTTTCAATTTCTCATTTTCCATCTATCTTTCTCCCTCTCTCTCTTTTTCTTTCTTTTTTTCTCTCTCTCTCTTTTTTTTTTTCTCTTTTCTCTCTCTCTCTCTCTCTCTCTCTCTCTCTCTCTCTCTCTCTCTCTCTCTCTCTCTGTGTCCCTGGAACACATGCTGTCTTTTTTCTTTCCCTCTGAACAGGAAGTGGTTAGAATGTGAGGGAGTGAGGGTGAGGAAGACTTTGCCTGTGGAAACATCTGGACAACTTTTTTTCTCTGGCAGAGGAAAAAAAAACCTCCATCCCTATTTCCCCGTCTTTCTCTCCCTTTCTATCAATTCATTTCACACATATTCCTGAAGATAACCTCTCCTGAAGAACCTCTCCTGAAGATCCTCTCCTAAAGAACCTCTCCTGAAGATCTTTTCCTGAAGGTCCTCTGCTAAAGATCCTCTCTTGAAAATCCTCGGCGGAAGATTCTCTGCTGAAGATCCTTACCTGAAGAATCTCTTCTGAAGATCCTCTGCTGAAGATCCTCTGTTGAAGATCCTCTGCTGAAGATCCTCTGTTGAAGATCCTCTCCTGAAGATCCTCTGCTGAAGATCCTCTCCTGAAGATCCTCTGCTGAAGATCCTCTGCTGAAGTACCTCTGCTGAAGATCCTTTGCTGAAGATCCTCTGCTCTTCTGAGAGGCTTCATCCAACGCTTGGTACCAGGATGCTCCATGATTAAATGTTACAGTTATAGATTTCCTTTATGTACACACATTTAAACCACAGATTTGCTTTATGTACACACTTTTAAAGCATGGATATCCTTTATACACATATTTAAACTACCAGTTCCCCTTATATACACATGGAAACTATTTTTTCATTTATATGCATGTTTGAAAGATAAATTTCCTATACATGCATATTTAAACCATACATTCCTTCTATATATGCATTTAAACCATTCATTTCCTGTATATAAACACATTTGAACCATACATTTCCTTTATAGACATATTTGAACCATAAATCTCCTTTTTATACACACATTTAAACCATAAATTTCCTTTATACACATTTGAACACATTTCCTTTAAATACACACATTTAAGAGATGAATTTCTTTTATATACACATTTAAACCACATGTTTCCTTTAAATACACATATGTAGATGTGTTAAATGTCCTTTGTACATGCACATTTAAACCATACATTTCAATTAGACTCACATTTTAACCATTGGTGTTGTATATATATCCACATTAAACCATAAACCATGTTTTTTTATAATACTGTTTTGATGAAATAATGAAGCTATACTTTTGGTTGTAAAAAGAAAAAAAAAACACCCTGTTGACAGCACAAATCTGTCTCTCATCCCCCTGTAATTCCATATAAACATTTATGCAAACAGTTTCACAGTCCATAAGTTTTCAAAGGGATTCAAGTCATCAAGTCATCAAATCAGGAGACTGAATGTGTTTGAATACTTTCAGGCTGTACAGTGAATGAGGTAGTGATTCTCTCTCTCTCTCTCTCTCTCTTTCTCTGTGCACAGGTGAGTTTAACTGGACACTACAACAGGAAGTCAAATTTAAAGAGCTGCAGGAAATAGGAAGCTCCAGAGGATGTTTCCTTACACTCTCTCTCTTTCTCTCCCTCTCTCTCTCGCTTGCTCGCTCACTCATTGTTCATTCCACCATGACCCTGCAAAAACAAACCTCTTTCCTGCCCTCTAAAGGAGAGATAGAGAGAGAGAGAGAAAGAGAGACAGAGAGAGAGAGAGAGAGAGAGAGAGAGAGGGAGAGTCCATAAGCTCTGGGCAAAAAAAGCCCCAGAGGACGAATTACTCACACAGTCACTGCCAAAGTGAAAACACTAATCCCTGAACGCTGTGTAATCACCTGACCCTTTAATTATGGGTCAAAGGTCATACCGAAGGGTCACCTGGCAACGCTAATTGAATTTCCTGTACTTCTCATAATAAGACTGAGACTCAAGCAAGAAGGAAAGAAGGGATGAAAGCAGGTGTTATATAGAAAGAAAGAAAGAAAGAAAGAAAATTATTGAGAGTGAGAGCGAGTGTGTGTAAGAGAGAGAAGGAAAGACAGAGACAAAGTGGGAGAGAGTCTGTGAAGGGTGTCTCTCTCTGTCTCTCTATCTCTCTCCTCTTCATTTATCCTGTTTCTCTCTCTCACACATACACACATACACTCTTTCTTTCTCTCTCGCACACACGTACCCTTTTTCTCTCACACACACCCTCTCTCTCTCTCTCTCTCTCTCTCTCTCTCTCTCTCTCTGTCTTTCTCTTTCTCTCTGGTTCACAAGGCAGCATAAACAAATCAGCCCAAATCCAGCTGGAATCCCCCCTCCCCTCCCTGCACACACACACACACACACACACACAGCTTTTACTCTTACTCACAAACTCTAGCAGCACAACTGTCACACAGCAGTTGTAACTGCAAGAAGTGTATATTTGTATATGTGTATTTATATTAAATATATTATATATTTCAGTAAAGAAGACAGGAAGCATCCCAGTGTCACAGTGCTCTCCACAATTATGAAACATAAACCAGTGAGAAAACATATAAGTGTTACTGGCTCCGCCTACAGATGCCTTTCTTTCGTAGTAACCATAGTAACCTATAAATGTCCCATTCAACTCATTGAGAAACCTGTAGAGCAAAATTTAAAATAAACAAATTAATAACACTGTAAAGAAACACTACAGTCCCTGCATAACACTGATACACACACACACACACACACACACACATACATACACACACACACATACGTAAAGAGCAGATGTTTGCAGAAGGAAATACCTTGATGGGCTGTGCGGACCGGTTGCCACGGTTACTGTCTCCCCCTCTTTCTTTTAGTGTTTTTGGGGTGTTGTTTTACACTCATACGCCCTTCCTCTGACTGGGTACCCACCTCAATGCACACACACACACACACACACATATATAGACACACACACACACACACACACACACACACAACATTACACACAAGTACACAGTATTACCACATTAAAGGTGATGGCCCTTATGTAACAGAAAGTGTGTGTGTGTGTGTGTGTGTGTGTTTGCCAGGTTACTAACTACGCTCAGTCTTTTTTTCCGGTGGATTTTGTATTTCTGCTGTTCTTGTTTCTCTGTTGTCACTAATATTTCAATATCTATAATCATAAACACAATTTTATTATTATCATGATAAAAGTTTATCAGGTCATAATCTCATCTTTTTTCATTTGCTTGTTTGTTTTTTTGTGTAAAAGTACACAGGTTCCTTTGATGGGCACAAGCATAACTGTTTTTGGGTTTTTTTGCATTTTTTCCGCATTTTTAAGTGCATGGCTTCTATTCATTTGCTTTTTTAACACATTAAAGAAAAAAAAAAACAATATACAATGCATCATAACTTTTGCACAGGCCACATTAACACTTTGGCATACTGAGTGCCTAAAGTTGTAAAGTTGTAAATACAGTATACAGTACGAATACAATACAAAGTTGTAAATACAGTATAAAACACAAAGAGGGTTTGTATCTTTGGCATACTGAGTACCTAAAGATACAAGGTGCCTAGATAAAGGTGTTCCAACCACTCAGCATTCAGCACCACCAGTATACTGATCACCACCAGATCAGATCAGGCGGTGATCAGTATACTGGTGGTGCTGAATGCTGAGTGGATTTACTGTATGATGTTATTTGTATTTATTCTTTTTGATTTTATTTAATATATTTAGTAATGTTAATGTGAAAAAAACAGTCATTGCTCATCTGAACAGTTTTTAAATATTTTTTTTTCGCCGGTGTCTAAGACTTTTGCACAGTACTGTCTTTGGAAAAGTTGTTTACGTACAAATAAAAACAAACAAACAAACTATCCCAATACAGAGTAAACCCATTAAAATTAATGACACTCTTATAAAAAATAACACACAGGCCCAATGCAGACTCACCATGTGAACCTGATTTACTGATAATAACATTTGAGAGAAGTTCTACTCAGATGAGGGGGATTTTCGCCGTCCATCCTCATCTCTGCTGAGATGTTTAACCTTCACTGGGGGTTTTCCTGGAAGTAATCTGGATGTGGTTTACACCAGGCACATTAACCAAGCCTGAGTCTCTTAGATAACAAGACAGGAAATGATGTCTCACACTCACACACACACACACACACATGCGCACACACACACACACACACGCACACACACACTCACACACACACTGGTTTGTGGTCTCTCCATGATCTTCTTTAGGAGTATGTGTAGAAGCTGCTGTGCTCCACCAAACCCAACCTTCACCTCAGCAACCGAAAGATCAGCTTCATCCTCTTTAAAATCTGCAGTTTTTGGAGCAGACAGAAATGTCCCCACAATCACTAAAGGTTTTCTTCAGACTGTTGGACTGGTCTTATCTTCGACATGACCTGCTGTTCCCTCAGAAAAGGCCAGGTGATTCTTGTATTTGAAGAATGAGCTGAAGAGCATCTTCCAGGTGGATGCGAAACCTTGCGTTAAAACCACAGCTGGAACATCTTTGACCTCACACTGTCTACTGCAGGTCCTTCTGTCTCACATCTGTATTTAAGGGCAGCACTGACGTCACATCCACTAAAAAATGTCCCCGTTTATGTATTCATTTTTCTATCTTTCTTTCTTTCTTTTTTCTTTTTTTGCCTTCTTTTTTAGTTGATCTTCATTTTATTTCTATTTCAGCATTTATTTGTCTTTGTTTGATTTCTTTCCTATTTCTTTCTTTCTTTCTGTTTTTCTTTCTTTCTTTCTATTTATATTTTTTGTTTCATTTGTCTTTCTTTTTGCTCTTATTTATGTATTTATTTATTTGGTTGTTTGTTTGTTTGTTGGCTGTTTTGTTTATTTCATTTTTGGTTTGTATCATTCATTCTTTCTTTCTTTCTTTCTTTCTTTCATCTCAGTTATATGTGTTCTGGTGTATCCAGATGCTTCACACTCAGCAGTGTAAAATTATTAGCCTCCTTCCGCTGTGACCTTAAACACTCTGTGAAGGGAAACACATATGGACAATTTATGGTTTACACAGCATGACCACACATATGCACATAAACACACACACACACACACACACACACACACACACACACCACACACAAGCACGCACACACACCACACACACACACACACACACACACACACCACACCACACATGTCCCTACTAAACAGTGACTCATTAAGGATGTCTGGTGTGTGTTTGGTGAGGTGCTGGTAAAAGAGTACAGTTTAATTCTTGTGTATTTAGAACCAGTTTGAGGGTAAAATGCTCTAAAGTGAGGATGTCTGTGTGTGTTACAGTTCTCAGATTATGGTGAATAAATGACATAATGGATAACATTTTTATCCCTTGCAATGAGATGAGCTTGTTTTGTTCTGTTTTAATATTATTATAATAATATTCTAAGAAGATGTTTTTAATAACAGTGATGCTGTAAGAAGTTCAGTTTAAAGGCATTATTGTTGCAGTTGAACCAATTAGTTTTCAAACAAATAATTTTAAACATTGTTTACAGCAGACATTATCCCAAAGCGGCTTTTCTACAAATACAAATGATTATTTAATATTTTGCATGAATTTTTATGAACAAATCAATAAAAAACTCACTGGATTGCTGATGCTGTACAGGAGTCTAAAGCAGAATCTTACAAACAAAATGGTGTGTGTGTGTCTGTGTGTGGTTTTTAAAAGAAGTTCAAAACTGCATCATTAATTAATCCATTAGCACTACTTATATAATACTTGCACAAAAATCCTGTGCTTTTATCCGTTTATCTCATTTTACATCTTAAATTCATTCTTCTATATTGACTTTACTGCACTTTTGCATTGCTTGCTTTACTCTTTAGGCTCTTTATGCTTATTTTATCTCTGTGAAGCATACTGAATGACCTCTGTGTGCGTAATACTGCACTCTGTGAATAAACTTGCTCCTGCTACATTTTGTTATTGCTGTTGTTTATTTATTTTGTTTGTGGTATTTCACTAACTGATATCACGCCAAAAAAATCGAGTTTGCCTGCGATGCAAGTTGATGACAATACACTATGCAAGAGGGAATTTTACTGGGTCCAAACTGGAGACTTTGTACCATGAAAGTGAACTTTGGGTCATGAGTTGGATACTTTGCACCATGAAAGTGGACTTTTGGCCATGAGCTGGACACTTTGCACCATAAAAGTTCAGTTTGGGGAATAAGCTGCAGATCTGTAACATGAAAGTAGAGTTTGGGCCATGAACTGGAGACTTTGCATCATGAAAGTAGAGTTTGGGCCATGAGCTGGAGACTTTGCATCATGAAAATGGAATTTTGAGCCATGAGTTGGAGATTTTTCACCATGAAAGTGAAGTCTGAGCCGTAAGCGGGAGACTATGTGCCATGAAAGTGGAGTTTGGGCCATGGGCTGGAGACATTACACTGTGAAAATGGAGTGTTCCCATTTGTAACATTCTACTGCCAATTATTTGTGCTCCAAATGTCAGAAATATCAATAAAAAGCAGAATAAGACTTTTTGAGGGAAGTGGTGATCAGATATACAAAAAAAGAAGTTACTCCTACTTATGCTCCCAGCCTGAAATTTCTCTCTCTCACTCTCCTTGGTGTGGTTATGATTAGATCCCCAATTACTGTGTCTGTTCCATAATTACACCTTCTACCTCTCACCTCTCCCTTTCTTCATCCCTTCCTTCTCTCCCTCTGATTACACACCTGCTCTTTCTCAGGTACGACGTCAAGCCATCTTAGAGGGATCTAGGTGGATCACCACAAAGAAGGCACATATACGCACACACATGATGAATGGTTTTCTTACAGTAGGGTAACATATACAGTACTGTGCAAAAGTCTTGAGCCACCCCGCAATACCATCTGGAAAGCACCCGATTGGCAACAGCTTCATTTTTCAACAGGACAATGATCCCAAACACACTGTCAATGTAGTCAAAGCAGCTCAATAGAAAAAAAAAAACATGATGGAACACTATCAGTCATGGACTGGCCTCCCTAAAGCCCAGATCTCAATACTGTGCTCTATCCAGTATTTATATGTATGTTTGCACATGTTACAATAAATTACTGTACTGACTTACTGTCTCATTTTCCTCCAAAATATAAAGAAATGAAGGGTGGCTCAGGATTATTGCACAGTACTGTATATATGGAATGTATGGGAAAACAGTGGTAGCTCTGTGTCAGGGCTCTCTACTGAAAGAGTCACTATATAACTGAAACATGCACACACGATGAATGGTTATATATGTTGTGGTGATCATCACAGTGATTGTTGTAGTGATCCTGCACTGATTTGCAAGAAACTGTGAATATGTTTGTTATTCCATTAATGGAAAATATCACATATGGCAAAAGTTCAGTTTTCCACAATTTTCCACTTACCTCAGATATCAATCAGCCAAGATATGTTTGGTGTCCAAATTTTTGCTTTTTTAGTTTTGTCGATAAAACATATAATTGTAGTGGGTGATTGGAAACGGGCACTGCTAGCATATATGCTAACAATCTTGGTGCCTGTGCACAGTAAGCACTATAGTAATGATAATTTCCATGTTAGCTTCTTGCCATAAATTCTGTGACACATTAGAATAGTGTATTCTTCACTTGGTGTATTTTACAACATCAGGGAAAAACATTTGGCTGCTTTTGAGAGGTGCAGATTTGAACCATCAGGCAAGCACACCCACATCCTCCAGAGCAGGAGTTTGGCACACAAGTGACATACTGACAAACATTTAGAGAAATCAAACTCTTCTTTGGGAGTGACGTCAAGCGGCTGGTATTAGAGCCAGACAGAAGACAGAATCTGGTGTTGGACTGAGAGAAGACATAAATTAACCCATCCTGAGATGTGCCGAGGCCAGGCTTTGGTTGTGGTTTTGCCTACTGGCTATGCTAGCTAGCAGGCTAACAGCTCGAAACAACAGCAGGCAGGTTCAGTTTGAGGTAATTCATCCTAAAAAACAGACCAAAAAATAAAAGACTACAATTTAGGGAGTGAGGGAGAGAGAGAGAGAGAGAGAGAGCGAGAGAGAGAGAATTTCTATATTTATAGAAATCATCTGGCAAAGCGTAAGCAAATCATTGCGTAAAAAAAATCTCACGATCTCAACAAAAAGTCATTGTAAAGAAGGAGGAACGATGCTTTCTTAACTTTTAATGTTTAGTGTGAGGTAATGTGTCAATATTTATATTTTAATCATTCTGGGCCATTTCCCCTTGGTCCATGATTTTCAGATATTGTAAAAAGAGCTATACATCCTGATGCGTATATTATTGTAGGAGTGTTATAGGCTACATACACTATACTTACACCAGTACAAACATAAACATGAAGATCCCCCTATTCTTTTACTGTAACCGTCTCTGTTACTACATGCACACACACACCACTCCTAGCGTTTCTGCAGTACACAAACATACACAAACACACACACACACTGCTGTATAATGATCTCTACTGCACTCACTTGCAGTATATAAACAGTCAGTGAAGTGGGTTAGATGGTTGGTGTGTGTGTGGGTTGGTATATGTGTGTGTGTGTGTGTTTGTGTGTGTGTGCGTGAGTGTGTGTGTGTGTGCATGTGTGTGGCAACCATCAGTCTACAGTGATCTTCCCACATGCAGAAAGACAAGGCGAAACCCATACAGCAATATAAACACCACATTTCGGTAAACACATACACACATACACACACACACAAACACACACACACACACACCACACACACAGCGATTGGCAGGCTCAGTAGTGTGTGACGTCAGCATGATTGCTGTCTCCTGTTGGGTTGTGTGTCTAGACCAGGTGACTCCTGTGTGTGTGTGTGTGTGTGTGTGTGTGTGTGTGTGTGTGTGTGTGTGTGTGTGTGTGTGTGTGTGTGTGT
>JBBPCZ010114688.1:0-10567 GCA_037974445.1 Brycinus macrolepidotus
ATTTTTTTGGCTGTTTATTGTAATGTTAAAAACAGTTATCAGTGTGTACACTATTCTGGAAAGTCTACTACAGGATTTAATAGTACCATTTATTCTACTATAAAGTACTGTAAAAATTTCACAGTAATTAACTGTTAAAAAAAATACAGCAATAATACTGTAAAAATACAGTAAACTACTGGCGACTACAGCTGCCAGTACTTTACTGTAAACTACACATTCTACAGTAGAGTACTGTAATCAATTTTATGGTAATTAACTGTTAAAAAATACAGTAAGGATACTGTAAAAATACAGTAAACTACTGGCTTCTACAGCTGCCAGTAGTTTACTGTAATTTTACAGGGATTTTTTTTTACAGTGTATAGAAATGGGCCATTTATGCAGACACAAAGGTTACATTTACACTCAATGGAGAATGGGAAATATTACATCTAGATTTTGAATGACTCCACAAGCAGTTGGTACATAATGGTTGTATGCTTTCTGTATACTTATATGTTTTAATAATATTATAGGTATATAAAAGATACACGTTTAGATGGATAGCCATACAGCAGGTACTGTGGCCTATGCACTGTATTAGCAATGTTTATTCTAAAGCAGAATGTGAAAATACACAATCAGCATACCTTTAGACGATTATGGGTGAACACAATTAATTTTTTTTATGTTTTTTTGAGGCCCTACAGAGCCCTACACTTCCAGCATGGTCATAAAGGGAGGGCCAGGAAAAGGGGGAGGAGATGTCCCAGTATAAAGGGTCCCTCAGCCCTTGCTCATCAACTTCGTGACAAGTGCATTAGAACTATAGCTCTGTTCCACAAAGTCTAGAAGTTGAGTCTCAGTGATCCTCATGTATAACGGTGGCTACACACAGGCCAAAATGGGTTTGGCAGCCAAGAACCTGCGCAGATCAAAGGAGAAGAGCTGTGGCTACTACATGAGAGTAGTCTTATTCTTCTCCTCACTGATCCAATCTCTCATCATTGTCAGTCTGGTGCTGCTTCTTGTTTATGGAGGGTCACAGCAGACGGTGGAGGAGAAGAGAATCAAGGAGCTGGAGCAAAGATATGGCAATCTCTCCCTGGAGAATATCGCCCTCAAGGCGAAGGAGAAGAACCTAACCAGTCAGCTAAACATCACTCTTACTGCAAAGAAGCTCAGTGACAAAGACCTGACCAACTTACGCAGGCTGGCAAACACTTCAACCCTTACCATCAATAGCCTGAGAACAAAATGGGTAAGAGCTATCAGTCATCGCTTCTCCATAATAACTAGTCAACAGAAGGAAATGTCACATGTATGGTATTGCTGTTTATGCTTCAGTTCTAACACACTTCACAGGCAGACAGGTTAAACATTAAGGTCCACAGTCGTATGCAATTATTTGAACATCCCCAGTCAAGTAGCATTTTATGCAGATTTTAAAAAATAAATAAACTTCCTCTACAGGGAGCAAATACGATTCCTATTTATTTGCTGAGTTTTTGCTGCTTGTTTTTCATTCAATATGTTAAAATTTAGCAAATAAACAGCATTTTGTATTAAAATGTACAGAAGTGTGTTTCTGTGGCGGATGTATACTTATTTTCAACTAGAAAATTGACAACCGAGGCACCCAAACTGTGGCCTGTTTTTTAAATGTGATATTTTTATGAACTGTGACAAGTAATAGCAATAATAATGAGGATATTTTCCTATTTCTTGACAATGAATAACAACTGATTACATAAACTTGCAGTTACTGATACATAAAGTAGCGTTAAAACAAGCTGCACAGTAAACCATGGGAGATTTAATAAGTGTTCACAGTTTTGGGCCAGTGCAAACTTTTGGCTTTTTCCCTGTACCCAGATAGAGGTTAATCCTATTTATGAAAAGGCTTCTTAATGGTAAAACACCATTGACATTACAGTTTAGTCTTAGACTGGGCTGGGTGCACACTAAAATTATATTTCAAGTGTTTTGATTTGTGCAAAATATAAGTGCAAAATATTGATACATGTATTATGCATTCTGCAGACTCAGTGTGAGCTGGAGAAAAAAACGATAAATGGTCCTCGTATGCCTTGCTCATTTTCAGGTAAACTTCTAAGGTTCTTCATAAACTCATGGAGATGGCACACACTGAAAATGTGAACTAAGAATGAACTAGATTTAAGAATGCTGCTTTTGACCAGATTTATGCTTTCATAATGATTTTTTCCCTCCTATAAGGCAGTGACAAGTATTTGGAGCATCGGCTTCGGCAAGCTGAAGAGCTGCAGAAGTTACTGAGGGCCAACTTCACCGAGCAGGTGCATTTTATGAAACTTGAGTTAGATAACGCCCAAAAGGACCGGATCAGGTACCAGCTGGAGGGGATTGAACTGCGGCGGGACAAAGCCTTCCTGGAGGAGCGCCTGGAGAAGTATGAGCAGACGTGTAAGCGGGATTTCATTCAGTCCCTAGAGGGAATTCCCAACGTCACCAGGGAATTTCTCAAAAGAGTTGATGACTTGTTCTCAAAGCACATTTCTTTCCAGCTAACGTGCGATAAACAAAGCATTCAGCTTGAGAACATCCGTGCAAACTGCAGCAGCCTTTCGACAGAGGTGGAGAACAAGCTGCAGGCGTATCTGGACAAAGTGGGCAGTCAGGTCACAAAGACGGTCGGGGAAAACGCCCGGTGCACGACAGAAAACAAGCGTCTGAGACAAGACGCGACCTGGTGCTACGGCAACCGCACTGACATCATCGAGGAGAACAAGAGGGTTCTCAAGCAAACCCAGCAAAACTATGACAAAGAGGTCGAGCGGCTTCTGCTGGACGTGACCAAACAAAATGGAAATAATAAACTCCTAGAAAATCTACTGTCTGTCAAAGACATTGAGATCGGAATGCTCACTGACAGTGTCAAGGACCTCAATGCTTCACTGACCATTTGTAAGGTGGGGAAAAAATTTGTATTTGTCTTATTATGGTATTAGTCAGATTTTCAATGAAAGAGCAGCGTCATATCTCTTCATATCAAAATCTATTTTTTTTATTTGTTTGTTTATTTCTACACCATCTAAAAACACCAGCTGTTCTCGACAATCTGTGTGAGAAGTTAACCAAGAGAAGTGGTTAAAAATCACTTAATTAACCACCATTTATAAACTTTACTCTTGTAAAGTTTTTTCGCAAGCTTTCATTTGATTTCAAGTTTTAATTTCTTTTTCTCATTGCAGTTTGGTGGAGCATCCAACCCATTCATGCCTCCGTTTGGGCAAAGTAAGTTTGGCCCAAGCAGACCAGGCCAGAGTACACTCTTTGATGGAAGATCAGGACAAAGCACATTCGGAGCAGGTAGCCTTGGGTCAACTGGAATGGGGTCTATGGGCTCAACGTATGGGACAGGGCTTGGACTTAGTGGCCAGGGAACATCACTGTTTGGCAGAACATCTGGGAGTTCAGCAGGATCAAGTGGATTGGGATTAGGCAGTGCAGGAATAGGCTTGCAAAAAACTGATCCAGCCAGTGCACTGACTCCAGGTTCTAGTGGAACAGGCCTGAGTTCAACAGGACTGGGTCAGCCAGGTGCAGGTTGGCCAAGCATTGGCTCCACAGGGACAGGAGTTACTGGACTTGGTAGTACAGGATCAGGCACAGCAGGATTGGGTTCAAGCATTGGATCAAGTGGAATAGGCTCAGGTAGGACAGGTTTGGGCAGTACAGGATTTGGCAGTACAGGGTCAGGTGGAGCAGGGTTTGGCGGTGCAGGATCCAGTGGATCAGCCTTGACCAGAACTGGGATAGGAGGAACAGGGTTAAGTGCAACTGGCTCTATCCCTGCTGGAGTGTCCCCATTTGGAGGAGGAAGAACAACAAGTGGAAGTGATATGCTGACAGGTAAGATGGAACTGATTCAGTCTTTACATGAGTGTGGGCTTTGAGCTGTAGAAAATATATTTCAATTATGATTTTACTTTTACTCATGCAACTTTTTTTTCACAGCACAAATTAACCAGCACTTGAAAGAGCTTCATCAGTATGCAAAAACAGACTGAGGGAATGACCAGAGACCAGGCAAAAGACTGAACATGGAATATATGTATGATAGTAATGTAAATAATGACTTTAAGCAAGGAAATTACAATACATTACATACATATCTTGATATTCTTGAACCATGGCCCTTAACTTAAACTTGAGGGATGAAATTAGCACTTTAAGCTAATATGAACCTTTAATATACAATCTTTCAAACATATATGATTTAAGGTTTGGTCAGTTACACCAGTTAAGATAAGTGAACATGACATTATGATGTTCTTGCACATGTATTAGGTATGGAACATTTATTTTTGCATTTATGTGATTGTGTATGTAACTAATAATATCGATAATAATAAAATAACCAAAGAAATTTTTCTCAGTGTCATGGAATGCCTCTTGGGCATAGAAGATATTTACAAAATGAGACATGGGGACAAGAACCCTCAACTTAAGTACATCAGTGCTATGTTGCAATAAATGGTGTTTGGATCTTGACACACTGTAAGGGTCCATTCATAATCCAAATTGATGGTCCACCCCTGTAACAAGTTCAAAATTGTCTGTCTGCCAACCTCCAGGGTTCAGTAGGGAAAGGATGAAGGACATAAGGGTGTTTATACAGAAAAACAATGACTCATCCATGCCTTGAGAGGCAAATGCATGCTACCAGTATAATTAATAAACAAGGTGTAGGGGAGCAGAGGTTGTTATCAATCCTCTTTCGAACAAGGGCCACCTTTCTTATAGGCCCTAAAATAACTCTGGCCAACCGAGAGCTATTGTCATTGTTTTGCGTCAGTGGGAAGTGTTATTTAAAACAAAACCCTCTCCAACCAAAGCAATCCACTTAGAGCCAAGGCTGAGCTATCATTCAGCCACGTTGCCAGGAAGATTATATAAGATTAGATAAGAAGGCTGAAGATGTTCACACAGAGACTTTCATTGTAATAAATTAACTCCATGAACAATGAAGCAGTCAAATAGTAAAAGAAAAAGAAACACTCTCACATTTGACTTTGTCCATTCAGGATATACCTTCTGAGAAGACGCATTGTCTTTATAAAAAGGAAGAAGGCCCTTGTCTCATGTCTGGAGAGACACATTGGCACTAGTAACTAACATTTGTGCACATGTGCAGAATGTAAAACAATTAAGATTGTTTCCCATGCAGACTTGCTTCCTGCCACAAGGAATGCCAAAAACATTGGAATGAAAAAAAAAACATTGGAATGAAAAAAAAAAAACATTGGAATGAAAAAAAAATGAAAAGCTTAAGCAGAAGAGAAACTAGGCGCCAATTAGTAAATAGTGGCATCACAAAACGGAACCCACTGTTCTGCTTAAAGGATATCCTTTGTTTGGCATAAGTGACTTCCACTTAAGGCTGTTGGAACTCCTCCTTGCTGCGTGAGGAGCGCTCACGTTAGCAGTTTTGACATCTCAACAATGGATGCGTAAATTCTTGACAGCTATGTTTCTCCATGTTTATGCACTATTGTCGTAAATAAGCTGCTATTGTCTTCATGTTGTCATGATACAAGTTAAAGAATAAAGAATGTACAGATGCAAGTTCTTTAATACATATTTTTTGATGTTCCTCTGTTTTTATATCAGTGATGGGTATATATTTACATTTTAAACATTTGACCTTTGTATTTGAAATAATGTGCAAAATTGGAGCATATTTTTTAGGTGCAATAAGTGTGGACAGAAAACTTCAGATGCTTACTTTTACGTTTAATTAAATCTCTATTACATTTACTCCAGTTTTCCCAACCCTAATCTGAACCAAAATCCACAATTTAAGCCTAACCCTAAATCTGTTCCTAAGTCTAACAATCTACTGCTGATAATTAATAAGGTTGTCATATAGTTTGTCAAACAATTTCAACCTTTGCCGATTATCTATTGGGGGCTGCAATGCACCATCCTAATCAAGTGAGACCAAGTCATGAAAGATCTACAGTTTCTACAGTTTTTCCGTACACTCAAATATTAGCAGGAATTTACTGCATGAACTGAGGACGAACTTCTGAATCCAGTTGGACCTTCAGGTACATTCAGCTGAAAACATTCCACATATCTTCTCTCCACCCTTGAAGAGGAAAGGATTGGTGCTTTTTATTACTACCTCCTTCCGACCCTAATTGGTTATGAAACTCAGACCCCTGCTGTCTCCCTGGTGGCTAAAGTTTTCTATCCACCAAAAACTAATTGCATTTCCTATTTTCTTGGCCCTCTTAGGAACCTGTGGTAAAGACATTAGAGGCCAAAACATTTCTCTTGTTCAGTTCTATAAATAAAGGGGGAAGCGGATTGCCACACAAAGGTTCACAAATTCCAGTCTTTAGGCAAACAACCTTTATTTACCTTCTGACATAAGGATTATGTAATTCCGAATGAACATACAGTCAAATAGCAAGAATAACTGAACAGTTAAATATTTTGTAATAAGTGCAGTTAAAAAGACAAAAAGAATAAGTGTAAAAGTACAGTAAAAGAATAAATGTAAAAATACAGTACTTTTAACCAGAATGTAATATCACAGATCTAGCTGTGAATGTATTCGCTATAAATTACTCTGATAGTTGAACTAAAAAGGGCAGTTTCAACTCATCTGCACTTATTCTCCTGGTTTAGTGTATCTTTTTTTGCACAAAAATGAGCAATAATGACACATTGTTTAAAAAGTTTACAGTCATTTTTACCCATTTTATCACAGCAAATCTTGTATCTCTTGTATCTTGTTGTGTTAAGCATTGTTAAGACGTTCCTAAAGGGTTCCTGACTTGAACATAAACAGATTAGATAAACAACAATAAAGCCAAACACAAAACAGCACAAAAGGAAATCATGATTTTGAATAAATATTTTAAACCAGGAAAAGTAATCATAAATAAATATTTAAGATCAGGAAAGAATAACTGTGAATAAATATTTGAGGAGAAAAAAGAGTCTTAAAAAATGACTAACTTCTAACCTTAAAACAAAAACAGGCATTTGTGGCATTTTGTAGTAAAACATACACAAGATATGGTACTGGAAGGCTGTAAAACACTGCATGGCCTCTCAGTGACTGGTGTTTCATGCTGATGGCAGGAACTGCGTGGGGAAGTACGCAGGATTTCATACATCCATCATGTGATGTGTTAACATTGCATGCAAGTGTGTAATGAAAGTGATAAAAAGTGGTAATCAGTATATTGAAAAAATTAGTTTATGTAATAAAATCAGTTTATTGTTGTTTATTGTGGAGTACTGCCAATTTATAAAAAAAATTAAAACTAAGCATTTTTTATCTGCACCAGCCAACAGCCTCTTGAAAGTCAGGCAAATCTATGACTGTGAATGTTTATATATAGTTAGTGAGTTTTTTTAATTAATATAACATTTTGAGTCAAGTTTAACACGCATTTTGTCTGATTTATTTAAATGATCAGGTTTTATTCATAGACACTTCATTTTGTCACCATCAGCCCAACTTTGTTGTATTTTTACACAGTGTTTGCCTACCAAGGATACCCCAAAAATGATGTGGATGAAAATATTTAATGTTAGAAAATCCATTTAGTATGGTAGACTGTAAACAGCAAAGCCAGCAGAGCCCTTAAGAATAATATAAAGTATGAATGCTATAACGTAATACTGTTCTGTCCCTGGGCATAAGACAGGAAGTTCACTGCAGACTGTAACTGCCCTTGAGGATCTTCTCAAAGACCTCTAGGAGGAAGCAGGCAAATCTTTAATTCTCCTGAGAAAGGGATTCAAAGAAATGACCAAAAATGACAGCTGCAAAGTTTGTGGTTGCTTTAAACAAATCCCCCACTTACACATCTTGAGAAAAGTACAGTTAATACAAAAGGGCCCCTTCAAGTTCTCATTTTATGTCTAAGACTCATCCTAAAATGGATTAAATTCATATTTTCTATGTTCAGTCTACACACAATACTCCACAATGACAAAGCAAAAACAGGTGTTTCCAGTGTTTTGCTAATTTATTGCGAATAAAAAATGGAAATTCAGACCTTTCACTTAGTACTTGGTTACAGCACCCTTGGCAGAAGTAACAGCCTCAAGTGTTTTTTTGGGAATGGCTCTACAAGCTTGGCACACCTTTCTTTTAATTTTTTGCCATTCTTCTTGGGGGAATCTCCATCAGGTTGGATGGGGAGTGTCTGTACTCAGCCATTTTCAGGTCTTTCCAGAGATGCTGTATTGGGTTCAGGTCCTGACTCTGGTTGGGCCACTGCAGGACTTTCACAGAGTTTTCCCGAAGCCATTACTTTGTTTTCTTGGTGGTATGCTTTGGGTCATTGTCCTGTTGGAATGTAAACCCACCCCAGCAAACTCTGGAAAAGGTGTGCCCTGAAGATTGCTGTATATTTTTTGCATCCCATCTTTCCCTCTATCCTTCCACACGTTAGGAATTATGGCCAAATAGTTAAATCTTTGTTTCATCAGACCAGAGGATTTTGCTTATCATAGTCTGAGAGTCCTCAAAGTACTGTTTGGTAAATTCCCAGCGGGCGGTCATGTACCCGTCAGTGAGAAACTTCCTTCCGGCCACTCTACCATACAGCCCTGACTGGTTGAGTGCTGCACTGATGTGTGTCTTTCTGTATGGTTCTCCCATCTGCACAAAGGATCTCTGGATCTCACTCAGAGTGACCACTGGTTTCTTAGTAACTTGCCTGACCAAGGCCCTTTGTCCCCGATCACTTATTTTCCATGGGCAGCAACATCTAGGAAGACTGGTGGTGTTTCTAAATCTCTTCCACATGAGAATGATAGAGGCTACTGTGCTCTTGGGAACCTTTAATACTGCAGAAATTTTCTTGTCTCATCTTGCAGGTACGCTGACAAATCTTTGGACCTCATGGCTTGGTTTTCAATGTGACATACTCCATCAGCTGTGGGACTTTATATAGGCAGGTGTGTGCCTTTATTAATTATGTCTAATGAATTCAATTTGGCACAAGTGGAGTCCAATCAAGTTGTAGAAGCTTCTCAAGAACCACTGAAATGAGTAGGATGCACCAGAGTGTCAAGGGTCTGAATACTTATGCTTCTTATTTTTTTAATAAATGAACAAAACACTGTAAACACCTGCTTTGTCATTGTGGAGTACTCTGCGTAGACTGATTTAAGAAAATATGAATTTAATCCATTTTAGAATAAGTCTTAGACATAACAAAATGAGAACTTGAAGTTGTCTGAAAACTTTCTGTATGCACTGTTCATGAATTATAACTAATTTTTAGGGGGAAAAAATGTACAGCCACTGGAAGCTGGATTTTAGCTTTCAAAACCCCATCAAGAATACAGGCAATATTAACATCCACCACTCTACATCTGAAATCCAGAGAATGTGTCTTAAATCAAGTTACCATTATTGATTTTATTTAAAGTGACTGAATACCTTGGCTGGTTCTTAAGCAGGTTTAGTAGCACACTGAAACCTGACTCATTCAGCCTGCTTTATTCATTATATTTTACAAATCACCTAGATTTACCAGTTTTATACCTGAACGGCTGAAGGGATTGTGCTTCTCTGCTGTGTTTTATATTCATAAGTGCAATTGGCTTTACATGTAGATGTGTCATAAAAGTAATGGCTTATTATGACGATACTTTAATTTTTTAAATTTTTAAATGCAAATAAACATTTGTTGTTTTGATTTTAATCACATCTGATCTGAAATAAAAGATTCAAACAGTGATGCACCAAAAACAGATGAACCAAATAACCAAAGTTATCAGCTCAGTTGTATTCACTACTAGGTATATCAAAATGAAGAGGTGCAAGGGAATCTTTTTACTTCTTTAAGTATCAACACCTGGCCTCTGAAAAGGTTTCTCATAAAAAAAAATTCATTAAAAAAAACTTAAAACCAACATGTGTACATCTCTAATGTTTATTAAATAAATATGAAATTATTAACAAAAATATTATAGACATTACAGCATACATTAAAACATAACATATTCTGCCAATGAACATGCACTACTACACAACAGGTACACTACCCCACAAAGCAAATCTTTGGAACATCATTATTTCTTTCTTGGTATGTTTTCCTATATGGTTGCATGTAGAAACAAAATCTTGTGCATTTATTTCTCTGTCATTGGACTCAAATCATTCTAATGTGTCTACTTCCTACAATCTCTGAGAACACCTAGTTATTGGTCAGCATGCCTATTGCAAAACAATGAAAATTTCTAGTAGTCACTAAAGTGTTTGCTTAACAGCACATTCACACTTTAAAACACTTGGTTTTCACATGAGTTGTATGACCAAAGTTTGCATCCCCTCACTTTGAAATGGCAAAAGAAGTAAAACAAAAAATATGTATCTTTATCAAAGTAATATTTAATGCACAGTTCTTCAATATCCAAAGTAAGACTAATTGTCAAAGAGTATATAAAAAGAAAGTGACAGTGAAATAACGAAAATAACATCAGTCCAAAAGTTTGCATCCCCTGTTCTTTAATACTTTGTATGTCCTCCCTTTGCCTTTAGAACCTCCTCCAACCTCTTTGA
>JBBPCZ010114699.1:0-10566 GCA_037974445.1 Brycinus macrolepidotus
CTCTCTCTCTCTCTCTCTCTCTCTCTCTCTCTCTCTCTCTCACTCTCTCTCTCTCTCTCTCTCTCTCTCTCTCTGTCCTCACAGAATTTTTGGCATTTCAACTCTTTTGTCACAGACATGCAAAACATGTAAGAATTTATTATAATCAGAAATTTACATTACAGTATTTTCTACTATCTGGTAGGAGTATCATGACAAATAAAGAACAATGCTGACTTTAACATTTCTGAACATGTTATAAAGTGTCTAAGATGTAGAAACTCCTCATATAATGTGTTCCTGGCAAGGCCTTGAATGTTTTTCTTCTTGCTTTGACCTTTGCCTGGCTTCATCACTCTCCATGCGACTGACTGTAGTGAATCTCCCTCTCTCCTAAATGACTGAATTTGATCTGTCTCTGGTTCTTTTAATTCAAGTTTTCCCACTCTCTCATCTACTCAGACACCCACATATCCCTTCCAGACCTTACCTTCCACCACCTCTCCTTGTCCCTTAAAAGCTCACCTTTAGTTACAGAACACTTACAGAACCTTTTCCTACTGGAGCTAACTGAACTTTCAGCTGTATTATTACTCCCTGAAGAGTCTCTGTTTAACACTTGGGGCCTTATTTCTTAAAATACCAACTACCCCATGGACATTGCCCCTCATATTACTGCAGCAGGAGTCGTGCCCCTCTACTTCACTGAATTTCTTCAGTCCTCCTAACACCATCTATTTTCAAGTCTCTCTTCCACAGACTAAGCACTCCTTTTCATCATCTACCTTACTGGGGCAGCTGGTGGCCTAGTGGTTCGAGGATTCCCCCTGCAATCATAAGGTTGTGGGTCCGAATCCCAACACTGCTAGTGTCATCACTGAGGTACCCTTGAGCAACTTACAGTCCCCACACACTGCTCCCCGGGCCCCCCTCGTTGGTGGCAGTCCACTGCTTTACTTGGTGAATGGGTTAAATGCAGAGAAAGAATTTCACATTGTTCACACGTGACTATAAGGGGCCACTTTACTACTCCAAGTTCCTCCTTCAACTACACCTTCCACTTCCAGTGCTTTTACATCTGTCCCATGAACCTGGATGGTCCACCCTACTGATAGCTCCGTTAATCACCACATATTTGTCACCTCACCATCTCTCTGGAGACCATTTCTTCTCAGGCCTCTCCTCGGCAAGCTAAGCTTGACCATCTCACCCTTTACCTTTGTTTCCTTATCCCTTGGTTTAGCTCAACTACACTTATCGCATTTTACCTCAGAAGTACGCCCTCACATAGTGTAGTCCTGATACCCTGTATGTTTCCCTGTTCATTTTCCCTTCAGCTTGTTTAGCCTGTGTGATTATGTTCTGTCAACGTATGTAAACAAAATCTTCACTCGCTCTTGCATCTCCCCAAGTCCTCCACAGAGACAGCACAGTACAGAACCTTTGTCCCCTCATCGTCACTGCCCTTCTTTGGGTGCTTGAATTACAATTACAATGGCAATCTGATTACGTTTACATTTACATTTATGTTTACGGTATTTAGCAGACTCTCTTATCCAGAGCGACGTACATCAGTGCTCAAGTAGTCCACATCTGTTCTTCATACCTGTAAAGCTATACTTAAATCAGCATCTGCTTTTAACCAAGTTTCTGCTAGCTAAGTTACACACCTTAACAAACCCTGTCAAAGAGAAAAAGTCTGAGGTTAATACACAAGTAAAGAAAACACTTAAGAGAGTAAGTGCCCGAGTTTTTTTTTTTTCTAATATATAGGAAAAGATGTATAAAAGAAAAGCGAGAGGACTGGTTAGTCACCAAGGTGCTCCTTGAAGAGGTGGGTCTTAAGATGATGCTTGAAGACAGCGAGGGACTCTGCAGATCTGATTGCAAGAGGGAGTTCGTTCCACCACTGGGGGGCCAAGACTGGAAAGAGTCTAGATGCATGTCTTCCTCTTCTCTTGAGCAGCGGAGGTTCGAGACGAGCGGTGCTTGAAGCCCTGAGAGGACGAGAAGTGACACGCTGCTTAATCAGTGCTGATAAGTAAGGAGGTGCAAGTCCGTTCTTGGCCTTGAAGGCAAGTGTTAAGGTCTTGAACTTAATGCGAGGGGCCACAGGGAGCCAGTGAAGGTTCCGTAGTAGTGGCGTGGTGTGTGAGAATTTTGGAACATTGAAGACTAACCTCGCAGCTGCATTCTGAATCAGCTGAAGTGGTCTCATTACCTTCAGTGGCAGTCCAGCCAGTATAGAGTTGCAGTAGTCCAGCTTAGAGATGACCAGAGACTGGACGAGTAACTGTGTAGCTTCAGTGGTGAGAAAGGGTCGGATTCTTCTGATGTTGTAAAGATGGTATCTGCATGTCCTGGAGAGGTGGTCAACGTGTGACGAAAATGACAGTTCTTCATTTAGCATGACACCAAGATTTCTTACCTTCTTTGAGGTTAAGACTGACTGTTCACTGACTATTGCTGTCTCAACCATGCTAGTGTTAATATAGGCTAGTAGCTGAAATGTATTAGTAAGTTGTCATACTTAACCACTTATGAATACGTTAAATGCATGGGTAGCAATATAATGGTCCACTAAAGTATCCTACAGTCCACAGTGTGATGGCCCCCAGTAACTCCACTCATGGAGTCATTGAATAAGATCTGTTGTAGATATTTTTTCTTTATTGTTTTAATGATTTAGGTGTGTTATGGGTAAAATAAGGGTGCTAGATTAAGGATACTAAATCAAACCAATAAATTAGCATGTTTGTGTGTATGTGTGTTATTGTAGCTAGGGGTGCTGCAGTATGCTGTGGATAGTGGATGTGCTTCAAGGCTGCCTGGCCAGACATCTCATCAATAGATCCTCACACTCTGCAGAGACAGACAGAGACACATTTGGTCTTTGTGTTTGTGTGTGTGAGACACAGAGGGAGAATATCTGGGCATGAAGCGAACTGTTTCTCTCTGGGTGTTGGTGCTTTTCTTTGTGCAATTTTCTGTGTCCTATTGTATACAAATATACTGTATTTTGATACTATAACACTGACCACAGTAGTGTAGATCGAGGATTTAATACTTATTTTTAATGGGCAGCAGAAACGTAACGTTATTCATTTATTCATTATCCAAGATGCTTATCTTTAACCAGGGTCACAGGGGGTGCTGGAGCCTATCCAGCATTCATATAGTGAAAGGTAGAGAAACACCCTGGACAGGTCTCCAGTCCATCGAAGAACTTAAAGGAATGATAAATTCAAATACTATAATAATATAATTGTTTTAGTCGTTTTATTGATTTATCGATCTGCCTCGAGATTTGATCACCACTTCATAAAAATAAAGGATTCTTAATGTTAATTATTTCTTCATTCTTGAATCTCTGCAGCTTTCTCAG
Source organism: Brycinus macrolepidotus (assembly GCA_037974445.1). Lineage (NCBI taxonomy): Eukaryota > Metazoa > Chordata > Actinopteri > Characiformes > Alestidae > Brycinus > Brycinus macrolepidotus. The sequence goes on from JBBPCZ010114699.1 coordinate 3,365, forward strand.
TCAATTTACAACCACCTACAGCTCTAATCATCATTCAAAAATATTTTTTACAGCTTTACTACTTCTCTGGAGTCTGATTTACATATTGGAACAATTTACAATATTAACATGATCATCCAAAAGTGGATATCTGAAGTTTAGCATCAATGTATTAAAGGTATCAGATATAAATATATCAGATATATTATAAAGCTTTGTATCAGATAAATATATAAAATGAACATACTAATCAAGAGCAACCTCAAAGACTTAAAAAAACGTAGGACGCTAGTAAGCTGGAAAAATAAATAAAGATTTTTCCAGAATGATGAACAGAGCAGTAGGAGATTGTAAAATAATTGAGAAACCTGTGTAGCATCCAGAATGTTTTACTGGAATGAATACCAAGAATTCATCAGTGGAGATCAAATACTGTATATTATAATCTATTATTGATGCAATAGTGTTTTTTTCATACTATCATCTAATAACTTATTGTCCGCAGAAATTATTGAAAGGCGTCTCCATCTAATATCATTAAATGCTCCACCCAGGAACATCTAATATCTACTATGGTTGCAATGTTAATGCCATTGATAGCAGTTTGACACACCGTGGTCAAATAAGACTACATAGATTCCAGATACCACGTGCTGTACAACATGCATATTTTAATAAAGAGACTTATTTGATATATTGCTTGAGTGGAATTATTTTTGGTTTTTGAGATGTTAGACTACACACGCTGTGTGTGTAGTGTTGATGGAAGATAACTGCTGAGGATTGTGTCAGTATCTATGGACTGTGTCAGTATCTATATGAGAAGCCCAGTGAAAAGTTTCAGGAGTGTGTGCACTGCAGGCCACCTTACACCATGGTCCCCCAGACCAACTGCCCAGCCCACACCCCAGTAGTTACAGAACTGTGATCAATGTAGTTAAAAAGGTCCATAGAAGACACTGACTGCTCCATCACCAGCACTAGCTCATCATGCTAGACTCATTCCAGTCCAGCAGCGCCACGGAAACATCTTGCGTCTCTCTGGCAACGGCTTTGTCTACTCCCACCATCATCAACAGCGCCACTTCCAGTGGGAGTTCCTTCATTTGTCCATTCAAAATCTACAGCAGAGTGCATTGTTTTACACACATTCCTCCCTCAGACCTTGCTACAAACAGAGATAAGCCTCTGACTTGTCGCTCCACCTTCCAGTATTGTATAAGACTGTAGCTGATGTGTTTTTATGTCAGCCATCCTCTAGCTCATCATCAGAAAGGTCTTCTTGACTGGATATTTTTTGAGTGGTGGACCACTCTGAGCCTAGATATGACTCTATTGTGTGTATAAATCCTCCCTTCATTTTCAGGCAATGGTTTGCATGGAAAAAAAAAAAACAATAAGTGAAGGACAGGTCTAAACAACAGGGCTAAATATTTTTTTTACAGTCACTGGGGCTGTCACTGCAAAAACCTGTTTAACCTTAACAGGTCTATTCTAAATTGCTACAGTTCTGTTGTTACTCCATCAGAATCACTCTGCTCTGCAGGCAGGCACTTCTGGACCATTATTTTTCTATGTGCAGGCATTCTCCTCATTCATCCGAACACTGTCCAAGATCTGTACCGGTTTTTGGTTGTCCAATTTTCAAGCTTAAAGCTGAAGCTTGTCAGAACTGGAGCCCAAGTTCTCAGAGTTTTCTCCCATCCTATGGCCTCCTCTCCTACTATGTGTTGAAAGCATGGTCCGAACTAGTAAAATGGAGCAATGAAACTGAAGTTTGGAGGTCCATTCCTGAAGCTCCTTCTCCTTCAAATGTAACTTCTTATACATTTTCCATCTCTACCTTCTGTTTCCTTGCAGACAAAACTACAGACATTGCAAATTCATTCTAGATTAAAATCACAGATCTTATCAGTAATTGCTGAAATTGCAAAACCTCACCTGGTAAAACTATTCCAGCTTAAATAGGGCTTAAGGTTTTTGCACAGTACTGTATATCCCTGCATGACATCATAACCATTTTTATTTTTATACCACTCTACCACCTAAGCCTACAGTATATTTGCTCATCCCTAATGAGTGTGTTTGTAGACAGTAATGCTGTCTGCATTCTTTGCTCAGTGCCGTTCTCTGATGAGGGAATTCCTTGACAGCTGCATCTACAGACAAGTATCCTTAACATGCAGCGTGAATAGCTTTCATCTGCCATACCCTTTTATCTTTCCCTCACTGTGGCCTATCAAAGATTTCATTTTGCACTTCCAAATGTTAAACATTCTAATACAGTTCATTCACAACTGGGATTGAGGCAGACCTCATGCTGGTTTAGTCCCACTGCATGCTGCTAATCAAAAACCAGCCTGCCAGGTGGTCCAAATTACATTCCACAATTCAGTAATGAACTTGCCTGCCCAAAAGTTGAGGTCTTCCCCTATTTTTTCTCCCCATCACCAAAGTGACAGTTGACAGGCTCATCCCCCCACAGAAATCTGTTGTTTTATTGCTGTCTCCCCCCAGCTTATCTCATCGTATCAACTTTAAAGCACCTTTTGTTGCACTCACCTGCCACAAAAATGTCAGGAAAATGCCAGCCGGCATACATGGCCCGAGCCGCTCGCACACGCATACACTTATTCATGCCATGCTAATGAGGTGACCTTGTCCTGCGTCATTCACCTGGCAAGGCCGGCTGCAATGGACTGACACATCCGCAGACGGGCTAAATCATTTCCCCGTCAGCTGTGCACTAAGCACCCCAGAAATTGAAAAAGAGGGGCCTTAATTAGGTCTGAGGGTGCACAAAGGTTTCAGCTTTTTAGCAGTTCCATCTTTGTTTCCTGTTTGTCGTAATAAGACAATAATCTCAAGCAACTGTGTCAAGGAAAAAAGAACAAGGTGACTAAGTTTCATAAATACCTAAAGAAATAGTTTATTGTTTTTTGGCCTAATCTCCATCTGTTGCACCTGTAGCACACTGCTTATGGGTTATGGACAAGCATTTGGAAAAGAAAACCCATGGCTTCCTATATAACAGAAGTCAAGAGGGAAAAGGCTGAAGCTATAATATGTATGTAGGAGTAGGGCTGGCTCAATGCCACTTTTTCCTGTCTGATACCAATACCAATCTGATACTGGCTTTGTTGTTCTCTTCAACAACTAAGGTGTTAATAATACCTTTTCTTCTATTATATATAATACTTTGCTTAACCTAACCTTACCACTTAACCTAAGTACACTATGTAGTGAGCAGGGAGCCATTTGAGACACAGTCAGCATTACTGTATATTACTCGTGTCCTAACTGAGACTAAGCATGTCTCTTTACGGCATCAAAGTTGAGTAAAACATTTACGTGATAGTTCAGGATTTTTCTGATATCTGATCCAGTAATTTTGGCCTATATTGGATCGATAGCAATTCTGAGGATCAGATCGGAGCAGCCCTAGTTTTGAAACCGTGGCGATTTTATATTATGTACAGAGAAATGCATCAAAATCAATTTCTGTGCTAAGCACTCATGCAACACAGACGTAGCAGGCAATAGCTTGAAAGCGGAGGATTCCTTTAAGGGGAGACATTTGATCTAATACACTTTAAACAGTGAGGTTTTACAATTTAATTGTTTAATTTAATTTAAGTTTTGTGCTGGAGTTACACAAAATCTAGGTTCCACTTTAAATTCAGCAAATACCATTACAATGGAGATCCTGCTCCAAGTTATGGATCCCTTAAACAAGTGATCTCTGATAATATTACTGTATTAGATTTAGCCATGTGCCACCACCTGAGGGGGAGAAACGCAAAAAAATGGACATATTACGGGTATCTGTCCTGAGGCTGAATAACATTCCAATTATGCTCTGCTTGTTGGTTAGGTCATAAATATATATAATACAAATTAGGCTTGAGTGCAGAGAGTCCATTATTAGAACCAGTAAAAACAGGACTAATATTAAATTGTAGTGATAAAGTAGCCTAATTACAAAGTGGCTGCTGCATTTAATGAATGTATGTGTGAAATACTGAGTCAATGCTGTTCTACAAAATATTCAATGTCTCCATCGGCATTTCTTGCATGACAGATGGGTGTATGGGTGAGAATGGGTGTACCTGTTATCATTACGTAAGGCATCTCTGAAATCATTCACAGTGTATATGACTGTAGATAACTTTTGCATTTCAGTGAATCAGTGATGTATATAAATTTTTTTAGAGTGCTATTTTTAGAGCACTGCAGCTGTAAAGTTTTGAGAACTGTGTAGCACTGCTGTTTACTATTTTGTGTTCCACAGCTGTCTACAGTACATTCAGTTTTACAGAATCCAGGAAGGAAGCATTCACCCACCCTGCTTTTATACATCACATCAATTTTGAATCACATTATCACATTTATCATTTCCAAAGTATTTTTCTAAGATATGTTTTGTAGAATGCAGATCAAATGAAGAATTTATTATATATCTGATTATTATGTTTCTGAGACAAACAAAGGAACAAATCCTGCCACTGATCTACTGAATATGCATCGGAAATTACACATTCTTGTTAATAAGGCTTGTTTTGCATGATATATATAACAAGATGATAGCAGCAGGCATGTGCTTTCACCTTGTTTTGTAGGCTCCCTGACATTGACCCCAACCCTTCCCTTCCCAGACCAAATTTACACCCCAGGGCTTATGATTCACACAGCTGAACACAGAATACCCCCCCTCTTCTGTTCTCTTTTCTTCTCTTCTCTTCAAGTCTCTTCCCTCAGTGGTATATGAGTAGACTGCAGACTTGAGTTTGAGGCTGAAAGCATAGCTCATAGCACCACATATCTCCACCCACAATGCCAAGAAAGGTCAGAGGCGAGCGGTGAATGCGCCTCACAGCGCTCCAAATGAGAGCAGTACACAGATTAACCTTGAGATCAAATCATCAGGTCGAATTTCTCCTGCACTTGCCAGCACTAGCTCAAACATTTCATTATAAAAGATGTGTGCAGCTAAATGTGGTAGCACCTAAAATATAAGCATACATGTGTCAGTTTGCCATGTCTGTGTATTTTGAGTAAGGACTTAATTTGGCCTGTAACAAGGTAATGTTACTTATTATCATATTTTTTTATGACTGATGTTTTTCCTGAATTTAATGTGATGTGGAAACTTTCAAAAAGTAACGTCCATATATGTAAACTAAACTGCAAAAACAGTCCTATTTTGAATTTACTATGTCACAAAAACCAACGCATTTGTCACAAGAAAGAGACGAGAACTGAACCAAAGTTAGCCCAGTGTTGCGTAGTGGAAGAACCCAATCGCGGACACACACGAGAGAGTCGGTTGACTACGCGTTTTGCTCTGAGAACGCTCGTTTAAAGAGTCAAGGTTCCCACCTGGAACCAACGTTCTCACACGCACACAGAGAGAGGATAGATAGAGAGTGATGGAGATCAGAGTACTCACGGTACTGTGGAACCAACACACTGAATGGGCTGATAATTCGACTCAATGACTGAGTGCAGGGAAACCCCAGCTTCCTGTTTATATAGGCGTGGTGACGTCACTCCTGTGACCTCGTGTGTTCCACGTGCCTGGTGCGTGTGACAGCATTCAGGTAACGCTTTTTTTTTTACAGTCCTATAAATTCTAGGTATAAACTAAGTGAATGTGAAATACAAACTCCAAAGTACTGATTATTTTGAGTTACATGATGGTGAATTCAAAGACTTTAACTAAAGAGTTTAACTAAACTACTCTGAAACTACTCTAAACTACTCTGTGTAGTAAAAGATATCATAATTAGGCACTTGTTTTCCAAAGTAGTCAGTAGAAATACACTCACACTAAGTTTACTGTAAAATCACACATTTTAGCATAGTGAATAGTAAAGATCCAGTAGGAACACAGTAAGAATTGTTTCTTTCTTTTATAGTCTTCAGTCAAGTAAATACTCTACAAATACATATTTTATAAGACATACTTTGTTTTTTTGTACTACATTTTCATTTTCCTATTTAAACATGAGACACTACAGTAAATTTGTGTTTTTGTTTATAATTTCCACCTTGTTATTCCAAATAATAACGTATATTTTAATATGGCTTTTATTTGAGGAAACTTTAGAACATATTAGACATTTCAGTGTAATTTAGCTAGATTGTTTGGTAACTTATAATCATTTTACTCAAAATAACAATGGCATTTATTACCATGTGATTCAAAAGATGCTCCTAGTAGAGTTTATACCTCAGATTTACACAGTTAATACCTAGAATTTAAGGGACTGTAAAAGAAAAAGTTTTCTGCGTTAACATATATATCCACCTATTCAGCCTATAGCTGATAAGCCCCTCCCATTCATGCTGAAGTTATTAGGATTATTTCAGTCTGGATGGAATTTTGAAGAAGGCACAATGTCAGAGCAAAAACTATTTGAATACACCAGTTTCAAGGAACAATATTAAGAGAAAAAAAGCCCATTTAATTCTAAGGGATAAGGAGAGGCTGGAAAATGGTCAATTAAAACTGAACTGTGATTGGTTTTGTATATAAAATACACAAATACACAAAATGTATGAAATAGGTTTACAGACACTAAATATCAAAAACATCAATATCCCTAAACCTAGACCTGGTTCTAATATACATTCTGTTGTGTTATCCACTAATGTCCTTTCATGAATCAGGACTACAATGTTGAGATTTCAGAGCACTAGGCCCAGAGGACAGCAGCATGGATTGGATGAATGCTGTCAACCACAGGACTAATCTGAATTCGCACTCATCTTCTTGGTTTGGTGCTGGAGACTTGTGCAGCACTGGCCGGGTGACAGAATGGGAGGTGGTGGCAGCGGTGGTGGTGAGGAGGGGGGTGTTTGTACACTGCCGGGTGCAGGCAGTGTAATGACAAGCCTGGAAGCTGTGGTCCTGTCATTAAAATGCCAGGGGAGAGCTCATCTGGAGAATACCACAACTCCAGAAACAGTGATTGCAAAGCTCTTGCAGCTCGATCGTGTTTTCCTTGACGGCATTCGCCATGTTCCAAAATGTTCCGCTGCATGTATGCAGATCAGATTCTGGCAAATCTGTGAAATAACATGTTTTTGAGCCAGCAGCAGACACACACACACACACACACACACACATATATATATATATATACACACACACACATATACACATATATATATATATATATTTTTTTTTTTTTTACATACATAAATATATATATATATAT
>JBBPCZ010114710.1:0-10566 GCA_037974445.1 Brycinus macrolepidotus
TCTCTGGTGGTGGGCTGGTTCTCTGTCCAGATGGTCCACTCTGCTTCAGTAATGTGGAGATCTGGGCTTTGGGGGGCTGATCCATGACTGATGGAGTTCCATCCTGTTTTTTCTATTGAGGTGCTTTGACTGTATTGATTGTGTGTTTGGGATCGTTGTGATGAAAACTGAAGCCGTCCCCAGTCAGACACTTTCCATATGTTGTTGTGGAATGGCTCAAGACTTTTGCACATTACTGTAAACAAATCTGAATCCCAATAACGGTCAGCTGAGGCTGAAACTGAATGGGAACATGAAGACCAACTTCAAGTCCCAGAAAGGCGACAGCTTCCTTATGAAGTGTGAACTTTGTTTGTCCAAAAATGTGGCGAAAGTCAATCAGACAAACTCTGCTTCCAATCTGTTTAAGCACTTGCACGAAATTCAACTTTAGTTCCTGAATTTTGGAGCTGTCACTCACAACTGCTCTTGTAATTCACTAATCAAGTTCTAATGCAGTGATTAATAAACAGTTCAGTGATGACAGCGGCTCCCGTTTAAACCCCTCCTGCATCAGAGCGGTTTTACTGGACTCTGGGTTCGTTTAATTTTTCTCCTCGTACTTCTGTGGGTCGGTTTACTCATAATATCTGTGTTTTATAAAGATGCTTCCCGTCACTGTGGATTCTGATCACATCACACACACTGGTCATGCAGGAATTATAAAAAGCATATTTTATCAGTTTACTCATCTTTAAACTGTTTTTCTATATTGTAGAGCTGTTAACAATCGTCAACACTATCAGTGTCTACAAACGCTATTGACAAATACTGTCATTGTAAACAGTCATTTGAAGTCGCCTAACTTGGCATAAGTTTATTTTAATCTTAAAATGAGGCTTGAGGGGTTTTAAACAGAGGAGCTGCTGTAGTTGCTGAACTGCTGATTTAATTGTTGCTGTGAATTGAAGCTGCTTTGTAATGTTGGTCAGTATCTTTCAGTCAGTAATGTGTGATCAGACTAAGTGAAAGTTGATTTATGACTTAATGTGGATCCTTTCAAACAGTTTGTAACTTTATATTCAGGCATCATCTGTTAGCAAAAAATGTGCTTTATCAAATTTCAGGATAAAAAATGTATGAATAATGAATTCCAGCTGTATGAGGCATTGCTTATATTTATTCATTCACACTGAGTGATTTTAATTTGTTAATATACTTTATTTTACATCATGTATAGTTTATTTATGTTTTTAGTTGTTTATTTCATGTTTCATTCAGCTTTTTATTAATGCAACTTATCATTTTTTTATTCCACGTGAAAATATCTATGCAATGTTTATTTCATGTTTTAATTTGTTAATGCACTTTAGTAATGATCTAAAGTTAAAAATAACATGTTATATTCATGCTCTTGCTCTGTCTGAATTGCTTTGAAAAGGTCCTAGAGTACAATCTGCACCTTGCCGACCACACAGTTGAAAAAAAATTAAAAGTAACTTAAGCATTGTCACGATCTGAGGACAAGGATGAACAGAACCGTCGGTTAGACCAGTGTAGCGTGGCGCATGAACCCAAACGGGGTGAGTGCGTAAGAGCAGGTAAACCACGCGCTTTGTTTTGAGAACGCTCTAGCCAAGAGTTAGGATTCCCACCAAATCCTCGTTCTCACACACACACAGCAAGGATAGAGAGTAGAAGAGAGAGGTGGTCTCAGAGTACTCACGGTACCGTAGAGCATGGATTGGGTTGAGTAGGGAAAGTAGGAGAAAAAACTCACAAATTTACGAGAGAAAAGTCAGAGATTCTTTGAGATCAGAAAGTCGCAAATTTGCGAGAAAAAAGTCAGAGATTCTCTGAGATTTTGAAGTTGCAGATCTGCGAGAAAAAAGTCAGAGATTCTTTGAGATCAGAAAGTCGCAAATTTGCGAGAAAAAAGTCAAAGATTCTCTGACTTTTTTCTCGCAAATCTCTGACTTTTTTCTCACAAATTTGCGACTTTCTGATATCAAAGAATCTCTGACTTTTTTGTGAGTTTTTTTCTCGTATATATACCACCTTAAACTCAGAGAATCCGACTTTTTCATCTCCTAAATTTACCACTTACTTCTCGGAGGATTTTGGAGTTTTCTTTCTCGCAAATTTATGACTTTACAATATCAGAGAATATCCGAGTTTTTTCACGCAAATATATGACATTAATCTCAGAATTTCTGGCTTTTTTTCTTGTAATAATAATAATAGTAAATTTTATTTCTAATGCACTTTCCATTAAAAACAATTTCAAAGTGCTACAGAACAAAATAAACAACAAATAAAAAGTTATTCTTGTAATTTTATCCCCCCCTCCTTTTTTTTTTAAAATGGCCCTAATACACCGCCATAGCATCCACGTACTATACACTCAAAAAAATAATTCATAAGGTTAGTGAGTAAAACTTATAATTAAGAGCTTTTTCAGCACAAAAATATATGTTTGTTCCATGTACAAGCTTTTCTGAGTTTCTCAAACTTAAAATAAAGGAAAGTTAATTTAGCTTAGTTACATATGGATTTTGAACTAACATTTTCTCCTTTCATCAAATAACTGAGTTGGTGGAACTTATATTTTTAATAAACTTTTTAAAAAACTCGGACATGTTATACTGCCGGACCGCGTCTGCCTGATAGGAGAGAAAAACACATCAGGAGTTTGCATGGAATAACTTTGTGAGTATTTAATGGAAGTCTATCTATCAGCGCAGGCTTACAGTAATCAAAAGGCCAAGAAAGGCCGAGGTGAACTATTTACCTCCTCACCCATAAGGAGGAACAGAAGGAGGTTTGGAACAGGAAAGAGTGGAGCGCCTTCATGAAGCTAAGAAGTGGAACAACTCTCACATCATCAATGCAAAAATGGCAAAGACATTCTTTATTCGAAGACCGGAAGTTGTTAATCAAGCACCACCAGTTAGTGACCTAACAGATGGCCTGCTCTTTTTGATGCAGCCCAGGTAAATATTATTTCATTAAACAGTGTGTTAGGTTAGATTCAGTTATTTCACATAAACAAATTGTGCTTTTCTGTTTTTGTTTTATTTTTATACAGGTAAATGAAGAATTCAGAGGGATTACCACTGTTAACCTGGAGACAACATTCATGGAAAATTTGGACCAGTACACTCCTAACATAATGTCACTGGTGTCCTCAGGAGCTGCAAAACCGAAGACTGAGTGTATACGAGACATGCTGCTAGAGGTATGAATAAATGTGATGTTCATTTTAAATAGGAAATTCCAGTAATGATATTAGATGATTTGGATTAGTTTTAATTGTGCGAGACATTGTCATCAACTGCTGGACAACTAGAACAACTACTGGACTTGCAAATTTGACAGGTGGCCCCAAATACAATTACAGATTAATGCTAACAGAGGTCCTGGATGTTCTTTTTGGAAGTATGAATAAGTATATGTATATGTTGCATACAATATGATGTGTATGATGACATTTTTCATGGAAAATGAGACTTCCATGCTCATACAAGAAGATTTGTGTAGCTTTTTGATTTTGTCATGAAATGTTGAAATGTCCATACCATCAGCATTACTTCATTTATGAGTTGCTTTCTTTTTTTTTATTGTTTTTTTTCCCAGTTGTATTCTTTAACACAGACAAAATGCAGTCCTTTCATTTCATTATTTAAGGAACTAAGGATTTTGGTAATTTTAATGTTTTATGTTTGAATTTATATTTGTATAGTTTTTTGTTTATTTTTACCAAATGATGTTTGCAATACTGCAAGTTTATTTTATGCATGGATGGTGGTGTAGAATAACTTGGACATAAGTTCTACAATTGTTGTACAACAAACCATTTGTTTAAAGTGTTAATTATAAAATTGTTTTGATTTTTAACTAATTTAATCTGACTTAGTGAAATAGAGATTAAGACATTTCTCAATACAATGGATGTGAAATAAATACATTAAAATTACTTAAGTATTTAAGGAACGTAATATTGCAGATACTTTTAATGAAAATTAAGTCAGTTGAACCTAAATAGTACTATAAGAGTAATCATAAAGTACTAAAGTAACGGAGTTCATCAAACTATAAAAAGCTTGTGGTATTTACTTAATTATAGCAAAAGTTTTTAGAGTGTAACAAACATATTGTACTATATACTTTACAGTACTATACATATATATATATATAGTATTGTATTGTATAGTATATATATATATATATATATATATATATATGTCTATATGTACAGTATGTATATACTATGTGTATCATAAATGTCCAAATCAACCCAAAAACATCAACAGTGAAATCACATAAGTATACATTCATTCAGGCTTATTCTTGTTTGGACAGATTTAACATCCTCTTGAACGTTCAGGTTTTGAGAGCAGTCAGTGAAACCTCACTTCCGTCTGTGCCTGAAAACAGAATACAAACAGAAAATGAGACATTCAACATTTCTCTCACACTGTGAGTGTGTGTTACAGCATCTTCTGGAAGAACCTTTCATTCATTTATACCAGACTGAGCACCAGACTGGGTTCTTTCACAACCTGCAGCATCTCACACAGCCTGGAGTTGCGGGGGGTCCTGAAAGGTGGGGGTACTTTATTAAAGTGAAATGCTCTGTTACAACAGGGTCTAAATCTGGTCTGACTTAGTCTCTCACTCACTCACTCACTTTCAGTAACCTCTTAATCCTCACTATCAATGGGATCAATGGGCGCAAGGCAGGGACTCACCCTGGGCAGGGTGCCAGCCCACTGCAGGGTCGGACGTAATCATAAAAAAAAATAATAACACTGCAACTCAAGGAGCATGCTGGTTACTCAGCTTGTGATGGACAAGCATGAAGTTCTTGCGCAGCAGTCAAGGTCAAAACTGAGCACAGAATCCCAGACACAAACACATCATGCTGTTTGTAGGTGAGTTTACAGTAAATTGCTCTCCTCAGCGGCGAGTAAACACCAGGTACCTGCATTTACACACTACACTTGTGCATGGCTCTGTCTCATAATCGTAAAATGTGCCATTTCTGATCCTCTCACTTTTAATGGGCATAAAGAACTTAAAGAGCAGCAGCTGGTGCAGATGTTTTATTCTACCTATAACAAAGATTAGAGGCAGAATTTACAAACCCTTCCAAATAAAAATCCTTCTGAAGATCTTAAGACTAGAACATTTTCTTAAAAGTTTAGAATCAGAGTAAGAAAACTTTACTGATCCTGGAGGAAATTGTTCGTTATGACTGAACAGACACATAGAGACAAGAACACTATAAATTATAAAGTCTAAATAAATTCAATAAAAACTCTGGATAAATACTCAATATGAAATACACTATATTATATTATATATACAAATGCTGGGGTATGAATACGATAGATAAATAACGTACAGTTATATTGCATACTGTACCAATATAACACTGTTTATATTTTCTTAAAAGCTTAATACTGCATACTCTATCAGTATTTACTGTTTACAGTACACTGTGGCAGTATATACTGAATGCTGCACAGTATACCAGCATATACTGTATACTGCACCAGCAAATACTTTATCCTGCAAAATGCACCAGTAAATACTTTATCCTGCACACTGTACAGTATATACTGTATACAGCATCAATATGTATTGTACACTGAACCAGTAAATTGTATTATTTATACTGCACACTGCACCAGTATATATCAGTACACACGGTGTTTAAACAATGATTTAACCTGGACTTTGCCTCATTTTCCTGGCACTGCCAGCTGTGTACTTACAGGTTTGTACATTTTATTACAGAAGAGCACTTGATCAGTGAATCATTTAAGTAAAGCTTTACTTATCAGTATAAAACACTTACTGGAAGCAGCTGAATATCCCTTCTGAGAAGAAGCTGCAGGAGGAGACATTAAGGAGATGTTGATCAGAGAGATTCATCAGAAGAACTTTCTAGTACTTCTTCTCCAAACATCTTAGTACCATAAATACTCTTTGCATAATTTTGCAATTTTATTGCATGTCTTCAAAAGCTGCTGAACCAGTTTCTTCTGATCTTCTCTCTTACCTGTTCGCTTTCTTCTGTAAATTATCCAGACAACAGCTCCTATCACACACACACCAAGAGCAGAGCAACCAACATAGAGCTAAGAATTAGCCCAAAGGGTTCTTCTGGATCAAGATCTGAAACACACATTTAGAACAGTTATCAAAAAGTCCAGTATCAGTTGAGGAACCTTCTTCTGCATGTTTAAGTTCAGTACCCAAAATAATGTCCAGCTTGTTGTCCAGGTTGAGGTGGGTGACTGTGCAAGTGTAGTTGTGCTTCATCAGTTCTTCTTCACTGAGCTCCAGGTTCTTTCTCATCTGGTAGGTTCTGTCTCCGTTGGGCAGCAGGTCTCCTCCAGAGATCAGGAGGTCAGGCACTGGCTGTCCGTCCCTGAGGATGGTCAGGTTGATGTGACGGGGTAAAAACCAGTGGCCAGGCAGGTCAGCCCATCCCAACCCCACACTGAGCGTCTTCTCTGGATGAGCCTCACTCTGGGCTTCACTGCAGAAGAGGAACATGAATCCCACATCAGGAAGGTTACTACTTGAAATTTACATCTATCTTTTATATATTCAATATATGTTCATATAGTCATTGTGTTTTAGTTGTGCAGTTCCGACGGAGTAAACCTCAGGTCAAAACAAGTAAAATAAAGCATCTTCTCAAATTTCACAGCTCCTGAAGCTCAAAGCTTAAGAACCTTGATCTCACCTTTCCTCATCACTTCATTATTTCTCTTTTTCAGGCAATGTCTGAGTGTTCTTATGCACACTGGGTAGTAGAGGTTCTCATAACTCCACAGGGAAATGTCTATATGAACTTTCAGCCTTTCTTTCATGAGATTTAAAATACCTTGATATCGAAAACTGCCTTCATTATATTGAAGTTCATCCACTGTGGAGCCTCCGATTGCATTCTTGGTGATAATTTGTCCAGGCTAGTCATTGTCCAAAAGTTCACATACCACAAGTCTCTGTTGAACATGGACACCTGCGACCAGAGTTAAAGGGGTAATCAGTACAAAGATTGACCCCATTCTGCATATTTAATAAATCACTATATAGATTATAACTGCTGTTTTGGTTTTTAGTTTATACTTACAGTAGATGTAGAATACATTCTACAGAATGGAACTAATTTGAAATTCCTGGGAATTTAATACCGATTGCATTCCCTTGAGGGTTTTGTTGATGTACACTCACTTTCAGGAACATTTAATTCATTTTTTACATACAACCATCTGCGTTCAAGGTCCGCATGCAAGTAGGACGTGACAGTCTTGATATGATTTGGGTCAATCACCCAGTCTGCCTCTTCCTCTTTATTGTGGTCTCTAGAAAAGAGGGTCTTTTTTTCAGAATCAAAGTGCGCAACTGTGATGTCGTCCAACATCAGGGTGAAGCTGAATTCTGGAAAGAGTGTGTCTCCTTTAATGTAGGTTGTAATCACCACCAAAGAGTGAGAACCTTCAAGAGACAAGAAGATCAAGTCAGCGAATATGAATTAATAACAGTAAAAGTTAACAGTAAATGTCAATAATGTACTGGGCCAGATAGAGCCTACCTTATGTATTGTACTTACAATACTTACACAAAACAACCACTGTCTACTTCACTTAATCAGAGAATGAGAACCTTCAAAAAGTGAGAAGATCAAATCAGGGAATTTGGATATATTTTAACAGTAAAATTTTAATAACTTACTGGTCTAGTCAGCAGCAATAGCCTACCTTATGGAATAGAATGTATTTACAATATTCACACAAAACAACCACTCTAGTTCACTTAAAATAGTTCTAAACAGATTTATACTGGTTTTGCACCAATTTAGTAGCAAATAAGGCCTTTTAATGAATTTAATAAACATGATGGCTAAAATTTTTCTGTAATGTTTACTAATACAATATTGTAATAATATTTTCTTGGTTGAGGAATTGTTAAGAAGCAACAAAATAAACCGATCTGACTTTGGAAATAATCATTGTTTCCAGTGATGTTGAGATGTTCTGAGCTCTTACTTGCCAGGACAGTGGTAGGAATGGAAAGAAGCAGTAAAGTGAAGATTCTGTTCATTTTCATCAAAATCACAGATACAATCCTTTTAAGAGAAAACAAGTTGGTGCACCCGATCTCAGATTCTTAAACAAAAGAATCTAACAAAACTGATTTGTGGACATTGAGGAATCTAAAATGTAAACACAGTGCAGAGCCCAACTTCACACAGGAATTTGCAAGACGGATGGAAATTTAATAAAAGTGACTGGGGTATGTGAAGTAATTAAATGTATTTAGCACTGAGGTTTGAGGATGACACCTCCAGATTCATAACACAGATTGACAAGACTGATCTCTGAGGCCTTTTAGCACAGGTAGACCCCCTCTGACATGCAGATAATCTGCATGTTAACCCAATTTGAAGAGTTTTCAAATAACTTTGAAGAGTGCCTTAAGATCCAATGTTCAAGAAAACAAAAGTCAAGATGATAGATGGCTGTTGGCAGACCATTGAACACACCATATTGGCAAATGTGTCAAAGGTATGTTACAAAATTATTGAGTTCAGATGTTGCTAACAGATGTGTAAATCAAGTACATAACCATACCATCTATACAGACACACACTGGCAGTGCAACGTGTCATACTGAACAGCTCTGTGACAAACTGTGAAATTTCTGCACCGCTAGAACTGCCCTGGTAAGTTATTGTGAAATGGAAGCATCTAGGAGCAACAACAGCTCAGTTTGGTGGAGGGGGAATAATGGGCTAGGGATGTTATTCAGGGTTTGGGATCCTTAGTTCCAGTAAAGGAAAATGTTAGGGACATAGCACACAAAAGAATTTAACACAGTTATATGCTTCCAACTTTGTGGTGACAGTTTGGGAAGACCCTTTTCTGTTCCATAAAGTCTGTGTGCTTGTGTCTGTTGTGAGGTCTATTGTATGTAGGGTCACTGTGGGCCAAAAGTCTAAAAATCCAAAAATCACAAATTTTCATTGTGTGCTTTCAGACTTTCAGTCCGGGGAGCAGTGTGTGGGTACCTCAGCGGTGCCACTAGGAGTCGTGGGATTTAAAGTCACGAACTTCCAATCACAGTGCTGCCCCACACACTGCTCCCCACACACTGCTCTCCCACACACTGTTCCCCCACACACTCCCTGATCCCCAGACTACCAGCTGCCCCAGGGTTGATGATCCTGCCGTGGATCCCACAGCAGTAGGAATGTTTCTGGGCATTTGTGAATTTTATCGACACCACCCTGGCAATGACTCTCAAGCTGCCCCAGGTCTTCTTAGAGCAGCTAGTCCCACTGTCTGCCACTGATGGTGGTTCTCTTGAGCCAGGGGTGGTTTCCCACCAGACACAACCTCTCACCTTGCAAATAAGCCAGCACAATGACCCCTTCATTACCACCAAACCCCTTCATTACCACCAAGCTCATCTGACTTATCTTGGGTTTTCTCTGAGTACTGGGACCTCCAAGAGGTCTTCAGTAAAGTAAAGGTCCAGCTCTTGCTGGTACACAGGTTGTATGATTGTATCAACCTTCTCCCAGGCACTTTATCCCCTTAGGAGCTGGTTGTTTTTTTTCGGTCTCAAATTGAAGACTATGGAAGACTAAGAGGCACTGGGCTATGGAAGACTATGGAAGCCCAAGCTTCATACAGCCCTCCACTTGTTCTTATATGAGTCCCCAGGACAATGCTTATATTTGTATATACATATAAATATATATACGTACTCTAACACTCTGATCGGCACAGACTGGAAAGCTTTACTGCTAGGTTTACTGTGAAAACAGCAAGGGTGGATATGACTGCACGCATGTTAGCACACGGTTCAAAAACATTCCAGCCAAATAATTTCAGCCAGAAAGGCCAACCAATAGTCCTGACACAGAAAGAGTGACAGTGATTCCTAGTGTTTAAAATCAGAACAGAATCAGAATCAGAATCAGAAAACTTTATTGATCCCGGAGGAAATTGCTTATGTTATTACTGCACAGACACACAGAGACACAGAGACAAGAAGAATATAAAATATAAAATCTAAATGAATCCAATAAAAAGCTGTAGAAAAAACTTCAATATGAAAATTCACTATGCGATATACACAAATTCTGGGTATAAATACTTTAGATAACTAACAAAGTTAAGTGAATTCTAACGATGGTAGTTAGGAGTAAGTTACTGCACTTAGTAGAGATCAGTAGTAGATCGGTGATATTGACATAAGTAGTGATGCTGCACATGACAAGACTATTGCACATATGATATGAAGTGATTCAGCACTATGGAGCCAGAATAGTGGCATATATATTTGTATGTGTACTTTTCAATTTTCAATTTAAAAAGAAGTTTGCTCGCACTGAAAACAATTTGTATTTGCAAAATACTGAACAGAAATATACGTCAAGTGATCTGTATTTGTATGCATTTTTTTTTTTACAAAGATAGAATGATTTTCAAATACAAAACCTGTAGTGCAAATCTTGAAACTGCGTTCAGGAATCCAAGCGCTCTTGCAAATACCAACCTG
>JBBPCZ010114720.1:0-10566 GCA_037974445.1 Brycinus macrolepidotus
AACAAAACTGAATTTATTAGAAGCTAAAGAACACATCTTAACCAGGGGTGCCAATAATTATGGAGGGCAGTGTAAGTTTGTCTTCTGACTGGCAACATTAGGTGAAAACTTGCTAAACTGTCTCTCTCACTCTCTCGCTGTCATGCTCTAGGGCCTTGGTATGGAGGCAGGACTGTGGTACTGTAGGAGGTTACTGGAGGAGGAGGGTGTGTGTGTTGGGATAGATGAGTGTGTAGGTGAAGCAGTATCTCACAAGAGTCGTCCAGGGAGCAGCTGGCATTTTAGGTAATATGTACAGTCTTTATACACACAGCCACACACAGAGTTTGCTTATGAAAAAAATAATTTTGTTTTGTTGGGGTGTGTGTGGTTATTTTCAGGCTGTGTGTGCTAATGCCACCTGATGCTCTGGAAAAGGTTCTGTCTCATCTGCAAGCCTTTCACTGTCGTTTTCTCAAGGAATTCTGAAAAGGGCTTGGTTTACCTTGAAGGAATGCATGGCTGGACATTATATGCTACAAATAGCAGAAAGTAGCACTGACAAGGATAAGACACCAGCACACATTCTCTGAGGAAAAGCTTAACAGACATAACCTCAGGGCATAGAAATTGCCGTTTGATTTTTAACCAACTTGCTTGCCGTTTAATTTTTAACCAACTTGCTTGCCGTTTGATTTTTAACCAACTTGCTCTATTCATTTCCTTTATCTGTTATACCTCTCAAACTATTTTATTTGTTCATTATGCATAAAACCTGGGTTTTCATTGTTCAATTCAATTCAACAATGTTTTTACTTTTAAACACATTATCTTTCAGGAAAGAACACGCACATTCTAAACATAGCTATGCACCAATTGTTTATGTAGCCTGTGTAATCTCATCATTATTTTGCCCTTTTGTTGGTTTGTGAGTTTGCCTAATCCCTGCTCTGTGCTCAAGCATTTGTTGTATGGAATTAATTTAATGATGCCACACATTTCCATTCGATTAAACAGTTGTCAGATATAGTTTTGCACAGATACATAAATACTTTTTGCATATACAGACAGCAAAAATTCAGTTAACTTTTTTTGAGAGTTCATCTTATTTTACAACTATATTCACAGGTAAGACGTTATTCGGTAGAACTACCTTGTATCTACTCTCATGGTCTATTTTATCAACTTCACTCACCTGCACTTGGTAGTTTACAATTACATACTGTAGTGCACTTGTTTCTCTGCATTATATTACTGATGAACAAATGATGCAGAGAAACAAATGGAGTACAGTTTGTAATTGTAAATCGCAATACACCTATTGCATCTATACCTATTTGGTAAATGGAACTGATAAAAATAGAAAATGAGTTTAGATACAGGAAGATCTCTCTGAGATTGTATGGGAAGAAACGTGGAAGGAACCAGGGCTCAAAAGAAATACCATCTCTGTGAAATATCAGGAAAAGAGACTTGAATGAAATTCACATAAGCAGATCAGGCAGAAATAATTTGTGTACATTTAATGTTACAGAGGGGGAAACTGCACAAGAAATCATACCAGATCCAGACATCACAGTAGATAAATTCACTGGCCCTTTACAGCAATGGTTCAGCCAGAAATCTAATTTTTATTTACAACTTATTGTATTACAATAAATGACTATATTTTCTTGCTGCCAGTGCATTACCGTAATTTTACAGCCTCTTTGCTATAATTCTGTACTTGAAAATGTTCCCACGGAGTCTTCCAATAAAAGCAGTTATTTACTGGAAAGTAAATTTAAACACATGACATGCCCAACAGTATGCTTAATACTATAAAACAGTATGCTTAATACTATAACTGTATAAAAGAATGATAGTACCTTAATGCTGAAAAGTGACTAATATTACAGCAGTTACATACATTAATATGACTACAAAGATAGCACTGACCAATCATTTATTAATTACATTACAGGGTGAATTTGTAATGATGGACTTGGAGCAGGATTTAAACATGAGATACCAGAACATTTAAAAACAAACAAGAAACAAAAGCACAAATATAAACAAGGGTTCCAGGGTAACACAAAAACATGAAGTATAAACAGGTTCAACAAAGACGCAAGCAAAACAGAACAACTAGAAACAACAGGAAGTAAAACAAAGAACAGAGTTTACAGAAAGTTTACCAGGTGATTTACAAAGAATCCACAAACACAGACTGAAAAACAGGGGTATAGACACTAACTAGACAATGGGCAACAAATGGGCAGGGGAGGACACAAGAAGAAGACACAGGTGAAAAGGATAACAAGGGCTAAGATCAAAATAACAACAAACTCACACAGCAGACAGACACATAGAAGGGGTAAACATTATGAAAGCCAGAAATGGGAAAAAACAAATGAGAATATTACAGAATTAGTTAACTGAAACATAAAACATCATAATGGTGGGAATACCAAAACAAATAAAATTCATTTAAATGTATCTTTGGGGTAGGTATAACATAAAAACTGGTGAAATGAACCGTAGATAAAAAAGCAAATAAACCAACACAACACGCTGAAGTTTCACGTTTATTTATTGTAAATGTACATCTTTTTTTTTTTTTTTTAACAGTGCAGTTTTCTCCCTTACCCCAAAGATCAGCCAAGACATGTTAGGTGTTTGAAGTTTGTTCCATTTTGCACTGGAGCTAGGAGACTAATTTAGCTGACAAGTAATCGTTACTAATGGAAGACAACATCTGCTGTGATTAGCTCTTGTAGCAACAAATTCACTCTGAAGTGCGACAATCATACGAACTACACAGACATGCAGGGAGTATTTGAACAGATGTAACGGATTTCTGTGGCACACAAAAATAATTCATAAAAAAATACTGGAAAAAATGAGAGGAACCGGTAATAGGTTTAGAGCATTTTTCTTTTCAGTGAAAAAAATAGCTTGGTCATGGTGCCTCTTAGACCAAGCCGTGATTAGTGTTTCGGTGTGTAACGATGAGTCAGCGGACTTCACGTCAGCTCTTGGATGAAATAAGGCAGGTGAGGGCAGTGCGGTGGCCCAGAAGCAGGTCAACACATTTCACTCAGCCTTGGCTGGTCGGGCTGCGTCCTGTTGTTGGGCATCACTGTGTGCGGTATTTTGCGGTACAGTAGGGCGTAGTCTGTTTGATGGGGATAAGAACGGATGACATTGTGTTTCAGTCACAGGCTAATTAAACAACTAATGTCATTTTAATTTCCATCCATTTGCACAGCCGGTATACGTGAAAGACGCCAAAGCGTATTAAGCGTGAGGCGCTTCTCCCCTGAAATCTACACCCAGCTCACAGCTCGGCCCTGCCCTTCGTATTCCACGCTGCCGTTAAGAGGCGGGATTCGTTTCATTTCGGTTTTGCCTCGTGTGTAGGTTTGTGAGGGAGGGAGGCGGAGGGAGGGAAAGAGGGGATTCTTCTCCATCTCTCCATTTCCGTCCTGCCCGTTTTTTTCCGCCGCCCCCAACCCCCCCCCCCCCCATCCCTCTCTCCCTCCCGTCCGTCAGTCGGTCCGTACGGTCGTTCACGCGCTGCACCGAAGCTCAATGGCGACGGCTCCGGACGACGATGTGGACCGGCGGCCCATTCGGAGAGCGCGCTCCAAAAGCGACACCCCCTACCTCACTGAGACCAGGCTATCATACACACTGCAGACAGGTAGGGCGTGCGACGCACGTGTGATGGATGCATGTGTGCCGTGTGTGTATGTGCGCGTGCGCGCGGGCATGACGGATGACTTTTCTCGAACAGGAAAAGCTGAAAGGCAATGCCTGTTTTCTAAACACTGTGCAGGCCTTTAGTTTTTACTTCTGTGATTTTAGAAAAGGCGCAAGCAACCGTGCATTAGCAGCGTTGACTGACTCAGGGCGTGCAGTCTGTGCCCACAGACAGGGTGACTCACGGGTTTCATAGTGAACGTTTCGGTGAACGTTTTCCACCGTCTACACGGGCAAAACTGCGCAGAAGGCAGTGAAGCGCGGGCTAACGGCGTTTCGAGGCACGGGTTCAGCACGGTCGCGCGAATGACAGCTATCATAGGCGTCTCCGCGTCGCTGTCAAAGCCACTGCGAAATTTTAGTGAAAAGAAACCACAGCACGTTTGCCATAGCTCATGCGGTCGGTCCGCTGCTTTGCCAGGATGTGTTCTTCAGCGTCTCTCATCTTAAGCCGCGCAGAATCGGTTTGTTAAATTCCCATAAAATCAGAGACAACCCAGGCACGTGCACTCGCTCCAGAAACGATTAAAACATTTAACACCCGTAGGCCTGATTGTAATCACCGTTGCCAGAGTAACTTGCCTCCTCTCCACACACACCCGGACGCATGTTGTTCGGTGACGCCGCTGTTGTCTCGTGATAGACAGTGCTGGAACGCGCTTGTGCCAGGTGTTTGAACGACGTGCGTGGCGCGCAACATTTGTGGGAGCTGTTCACCGACCGGAGGTGCTGAAACTGAATCTGTCTGCATGCGCTTCGACCGAAAAGAAGGCTTGAAGAAATATTTGGCTGCAGTGCAGTCACTGTGACAATGCAGATACCAAAAACACGAGACCCTTTGGCCATCTTTTTAAAGCTTGGTTTGGTTATAACCACATACTTAAAACTTATACCCTTCTCTCTCTCTTCCTCTTTCTCCATTTTTCCTCCCTCTCTCTCCCACTTCAAAACGTGCCACACCCATTAAGTTTATCAGTTTATGTTCTGTATTTGTGTTTACAATTTTAAAGTGTTCAGAAAATACATAGAAATTCCTTCTAATTAGTGAAGTCTTTTTGATCTTTTACTGATCAACACTGTGGTAACTGACTTTGTCCTTTGGCTGTGATTGAGATCACTTTGAAACTGCAGTGTTCCTCTAAACCAGCATGTCTCAGTCCTGCACCTAGCGACTCATTGCACTGCATGGTTTCAGGTGTTTCTTGATTCAACTCAATTGATCCAGCTCAGCAACTGATCGAGCTGTTGATGAGCAGATGTCTTTCTTCTTTTGTTCTGTCCACTTTGCTGTTCTAACAATGCAAATTTCCCACCTGTGGGTCTAATAAAGGGTTATCTTATTGTATCTTTAATCAAAGAATACTTTGTGCTTTGGCGGCCATGAGCAAGATTAAGAAACACTGCTTAAAAACCATGAGAGACTTTTTGCCACCCTTTTGTCTATCAACTTGCTCCAAAGACTACATGAAAAACTGTCTCTAAAGCAAAATGTCTCAATAAGCTGGGCAAGCCAAGACAAATGTGAGGTTTGTCCAGTGCCCAATAGCCCCTGTCTAGTTGGACAAGCTTGACTTTTGGTTTAGCTGGTTGAGAATCCAGCGTTGTGAGCTATCCTGAAGGTATGATTGAGGCCTGGTAGCTGCTCACACATTTAGACAAGCTCTTCTGATGCAATATTTCTATGCAAATTGCCATGCAACAGTAAGAAATAACTAAGAATGAAAGAATTGGGTTATGGTGTCATAAACACACAAACCGCACATGACAGATCATGATAGCACTTACATTGTGTCATTCTTAAGGTGTCAGATATGAATTATATCACAACCATTAAAACTGATGAAAGTGTTAAATATAACAGTCTTTAAAAGTGGAGGTAGGCAAAAACTGAGAGATGTCACTCTTTGCTACAGTTGCCAACTGATACACACACACACAGACACAGTTGTCCTCTTATGCCACAATTAATTTATTCCAGTGCTTTGGAAAACTAATTGTATGCCCCGCAATGGAGAAAGTAGTTTAATCAACATCGTTTGGTGTGTTTAATTATTATTTTTGTCAAACAAAAAATAGAGAGATGAAGAGACTATGCTTCACCATATGTGAGTGTGTGTATGTATGTATGTCTGTGTGTGATAACTGACATTTTCCAGGTACTGCTTCTCTGGACAAACTGCTCTGACTATGCTGGAAAACCAGGAAAACCAAAACAGGGCTAACATACAATGTCAGGACCAACAAAATGATCCAGAACTTGTTGTGTTTAAGTGTTTAGTTATTTTTTACACAGTGAGAGGTGGTGAAGTTTTGTTGCTGTCAGGTCAATATTAAGTCAAAATTTAACCCTCTGCTTGTTGTTGCATCGCAATATGTGTGTGCATGAGTGAGTTAGTGAGTAAGTGAGTTGTTGAGGCCAGTGATGACAGATAGTCTTAGGCAAGATACACACACAGAGACCTCTGTTCATACTTGGCCCTGCATCTGTGTGCTAGAGAGAGAAAGAGAGAGAGAGAGAGAGAGAGAGAGAGAGAGAGAGAGAGAGAATCACTGGAAGGGGAGCTAATCACTGATTCGCACTGTGTGTGTGTGTAGGGTTGGGTGTTACATAAATTTGTGGATTAAATACTAGGCTGCTGTCACTGTGCCAAGCTCAAAACATTTACTTGGATTCAAATGTATCAGGCATCACCCTCGACCTCTGAGCACTGTGTAGCAGTGCAGCCACATTACTCTTGTTTTTCATCTTGAAAATGGACCACATAATTAAACAAAATAAAGTAATGAGATTTGAACTAGTGCTGACCAAATTTTGTATCTCCCTCTATTGATTTATTTATATTTATGTAGAAATAATAGAAACATGTTTTTTAAACAATATTGTTATTGGCCCACCACCAACTACCAGAATAGCGTCTGTGTGCCTTGGCATAAATTCTACAAATTTCTGGAACTGTACTACACTATTCTTTACAAATATTTCTTTGTTTGGTGTTTTAATATAGTGTCAGAGATGTTGTCTTATACATTAGTCCAAAATCATCCAGGGATGTTCAGTTAGGTGATTTACATCATTTTAATACTCATTAAACCATTCAGCAACCCCTCATGCCCTATGGATGGTGCATTGTCATTCTGAAAGAGACCACAGTAAAGAAATGTTTAATTCTAAACTAAAAGTGATCGTCAGAATTACCTCATATTGATTTGCCATGTCTTTTAACTCTAAGGGAAAATGTGGACCAAAACCATACTGTTGCTAATAGGACAAACTGTAACCAAAATTGTAACATTACAGGAGAAGTAAAAACCTTCTAAACTTGCATTAATGTTAATGTAACAAGCAAAAAAAGGGAAAAAAAGAAAAAGAAAAAAACTAAAGCTAGTGAAAATGGAAATACAAAGTTTTTTCCCCTGACAACAAAGATAAAATCATCCACACTGCTGCAATATTATATACAAAATATATACATACAGTTCATTCTGATTCAAACAGGATGTGGATTATTATGGGAGACTGACATCTGTCGGCACCTTGTCCAGAGTGATAGTGAGAAAAGGAGAAAGAGAGAGAGAGATGGAGAGATAGAAAAAGGACAGATGTGCTTAAGTTTTTAGGGAATACGGGGAACACATCAAATCAACATACTGTTTGTTATAAAATATAATTTTCTCATCTGTTTCATCTGATACAACTGATTTTAATTGTAATCTCCAGGCACTTACATGTGGTGGTTGGATAAAAGACAAATACAATCATTTAAAAGCAGAGCCTAAAAAGAATATATCTTGAAATACAGACCTCACATTAAAAATATAATGAATACACTTGTCCATGTTGATAAATAAAGGGAATGTGTCACCTCATATTGATACCCCAGCGACAGCAACATATTTTTGTATGTTTTATGCAATATTTCAAATACATTGGCAGCACTACTGTTTTTATATGTTTAAATATGTTAAATGGGTTTTTGTCTCTCATATATTACTACTTAATCTGCAAGCTGGCATGAAGAAGTCGAGTCATTCCAATGTTTATATATACAGTATATGCATGTTTATTCTTGTTTGCTTTGATTTATAAGATTCTGCTGAAGGTGCCAGCTTTAAATTTGATGTATATGAACCTGCACAACTCTTAGCAGGCAGATTCACTAGGCACTAGGGAGTTAAGGGAGGTTTCTGGGTTTATGGCTTAGTATTTCACTGGACTGGAGAGAGCTGTTTTTTAGTCAAGTGAAAAACAGATATGAAAGTACATTGATCTTTCTATACATCTTTCAAGAGGCCAATGAAGTGCCATAGATGTCCTTCAAATCATATTATGTTATGTTACATTTCCTTTCAAGAATCAGTCCTTTAAATTACAGATACTGAGTGTATTCATAAGGTAATTACCCAGTTCAAGGAATTCAGTGTGTTTAGTGTGTAAATGTGTAGTATAAATGTTTAGGATGGGTAGGATAAAAACTACTTTTCCAACTGCCTTCTTCCTCTGCTTCTCTCTCTCACACAAACACGCACTCTCACAGTAACAATCACAGTGAATACTGGAAGGTTATTTGGAGTTTATAGTTACATTATATTTAGCTACACTCATTTTGTAGTTTCATCATTTGCCAATCTATTTAACACTGATCCAAATATACATCTTTTTAATTTACTTAAAATATTTAAACATATTTCATTTCATTCCAAAGCGTGATACCATGAGGCTCTGTTAAAACACAAATTGTGACGGTCAGTTGGATGGGCGGACCAATACTGAAATGTTTTAGATCCTGGCGGATCAAGTGTTTTCTTTAAGCAGAAAACTGAATATCTAAGCTTATATAAAACACATTGTCGCTGTTAAATGAAAAGTGATTGGAGCAAATAAATGGACGGTGGATAGTGAGTTTCCGTCTGCCCTCTAACACGCACACCCTATTAGCCAGTTTTTTCAAAAGATACTGCCGTGCGCCTGGGCATGCATTAAAACCTGGAGCCGGATAATCGACAAAATAGGCAAGTTCGATGGAGTGTAACTGAATTGCTCTGACTTCGCTCCAGTCCGGGATTTACGCTCGGTGTACACCCCGACGTCACAATGATGATTCCAAAGGGATACTAGTGATGCTACCGTTATGCATCCATAACTCCGCACAATTGCTTTAGAGCAAATTAACCCGCAAATAGTAATAAGAATCTGAAAATATGCGAATATCATCGACACGGAGAAGGGTTTAAAGGAAAATAAAACGAGAAACGTGGCTTACGTCAGAGGGCGCGTGAGTGAGGGAGTCTCTCTCTCTCTCTCTCTCTCTCTCTCTCTCTCTCTGTGTTTGTTTGTGTATCCCACTCCATCGTATACGCAGGTGGGCCATTTTCGTTAGCTGACGTCGGAGGTTAGCTGTCGGGTCTCCGGGATGAAGCACGGGCTGTCCCGCTTTCCGTCTTTGGCCGCGGCCGCACATATTTAGACCCAGATTTGGGGCGCTTGGTTCCGTTACCGGTCTCAATGGCGTCCCGGCTTGCAGCCCGAGCTCGTGAGGAGCCATCTTCTGCGAGTATGTCGACGGAGAAGCCGCGAAAACGGAGAGCGTTCAGCGGGGTGCGGGCACAGCCGCAGCTTGCACCACCCAATAACAACAACACGCCCTTCGTGATCTCCGGACAGATCAAGCACATGTGTAGCAACTGCAGCCGTGAAGACGGTGAGTGTCCTCAAATCCGAGCTGGCAGGTAGCGAGGTGCGAGGTGTTGTAAATCGGAAGAAACGATGTTGTGTTTGCACGGCCAGCATGCCAAATGAAGCTGTTGAATTTAGACATTATATCGTTTTCCCCACAGTGTGCGTTAACTGCTGCAATATTAAATCGTACAAATTATTAGGTGAAGATGTGTGTTGCACATGTGGGGGTTTGGCGGTCTGGGAATGAAGTTGTGAAGACTACTTGGAGCTGAATATTTCTATGAGCTAGTCTTCGTTACACTGTTTCTGTTCAGTGGTGTTGAGCATGATGTTGATATTGTCTGGGAAACGTTTCACTTGGAAATAAAACCCAAAGAATAGAGGCTGTATGTGCTGCACTAAATTTCTCAGTTGACATGCGCTCTTACAGAAGAAGACATACGTTAAGTTGTACTTTCACAGAGGAAATTTCATAACAAGCTGCACTTGTGGGAACTTAGAATATGCATGTGGACACTTAAGCGTGTCAAAATATACAGACACGTCTCCAGGTATTTTCGAGAACACCACCGCCCAACAACTCCCCCAAATCACAGCTCTACACGTGTCTGGATATTTTTGAAAACTCCCTTGCCACCCACACCTCGCTCAACACGTCTCGAGCCATTTTCTAAACTATCGCATGGTGGCACTCTTCTAATACCGGAATAAGAACATTTCTACACCACTGCAGCTCTAATACCAGTAAAGTGTAGTAACCATATGTAAAACGTGAACACACCACAACACACAATGTGAAATTGTTTCTCTGCATTTAACCCATTCATGTGAAGCAGCAGGCAGCCAGAGAGAAATGTGTGGGGACAGTACCTTGCTCAAGGGTACCTCAGTGGTGGCACAAGCGTTGGCTGCCTTTGTCCCTGGTGGTGTTAGCTTCATTAGCTTCATTGCAATCAGCTAGATAATTCTTACCTGGTGTAATTAGTGGGTGTGGCTTATACTCACCCACGAGTACAAAGGGGATACACTCCGCCACAGACGTTCCGTTGCACTTTCAGGGAAAGGATCCTTATACTTTCCACTTCTACTTTCAGCTAAGTATCCTTTCTTCCCTATCCTATTTTTCTGTTTTATTTATTTGTTACTGCCACAGAAAATGTGTGTCA
>JBBPCZ010114810.1:0-10564 GCA_037974445.1 Brycinus macrolepidotus
GTTGCACTGTAGAGTTCTGTCACTAAAACAAATTCCTCGTATGTGTAAACATACCTGGCAATAAAGCTTATTCTGATCTGATCATCTGATCTGATCTGATATGGAATAGTAGACTTCTGTCCCTAGGTGGGTATGTTCCTTTGCACTAGCGCCCCCTGGAGTGGGGTAGGTACAAAGTACTTTGGGTAACAGCTCGGCTGCCGTTTTCCCAAAAATTACTAAATTTGTATGACAGGTTGGCTTCTAGGAGGCGCCAGTAGATTCATTATTTATTATTCATTAGCACCACTTGAATTAATGTCATTTTTATTAACAAATTTATGTGGGTTCAATTAATGAATAATGCCAGTTAAATTTTCTATCGTTTCACTAGCCAATATCTTGGGTTGCACAATTTGCTTGGACCGTCGTTGCTTATTCTCTCAACTTCTGCAGTCCATCTAGTTATTAGTAAGCAATTAGAGTGACAATCAGGAAATTTGCTGGTCATTAAAAAGTTAAAGTTCCTCCCAAAAAGGGTGCTATTAGGACTTAAGTCACGTTTGTGTTCATCACTGAAAGAAAGGTAATTCACTTATAGATGTATGTATGTCCACAGTCACAAATTGTTTGTAGATGAAGTAAAATGCCCAAAACCATACTAAATATATCCTGACATAAGAACATTTTTTAGCTAGATCTGGACTGACCAGCTTGGTAGACCACAGACAGGCTAACAGGCTCCTCCAGGAATATTCAGAGTTTTTAAATAAACACTGAATATTACTGAAGTGAATAAAGGATTTACTATAAAAGTGCAGTATATAAAGTAACTTAAACGTCTGTACAGCCTTCAAATGTCTGCATATAACTAGAGCAACCTTAAATGCAACTATGAAACCCACTACAACACCTCAAATCCCACAGGGACGCTAGCATTAATTAGCATTATCATCCCAATGGTAATCAGAACGAAACCTAATTAAACCTAGCTACGTTATAATGGGCACATGTGATGCATCTTCATAATTACATGTGACCAAAAATGTATTAATGAATTGTTTAGTTCTCCTACCGAAGTCTATTACAGTTGGAAATAATCTGATGGATACATCAATTTTATTTCTTGACACATTGTGTGTTTAAAGGTATTTAGCAATGATCGAAAGTACTTGCATGGTTTATATATTTAAAAAATCAGTTTTTATTTCAAATAACCATCAAAATAATCAGTAGATTAATTGATTGATAATATAATCAACAGTGACAGCCATATTCTTTAATGATTGTCTGTGTATTCAGTGTAATTTCCCTTTGTAAAGCTATTTCTGAGTATATTTTGCGTCAAATTTTATTGAAATCAAGATAGTTTGAAAAATAAGCTGTAACAGTGAGATAGCATTGCTTCTCAAGACTTAAAAGAATTTGTGGCTCCTACACTCTCTAAATATGTTTATAAACGTTCATAATAAATGCATGATAAACTCCTCTGTTAGAGCCATCAAAGCCTACTCTACTGTACCGCTCTGAAGTGTAGACAGTGCTTCGGTTTCACTGAAGTAAACAAATCTTCATTTCTCTGTATAAAACTTCTGTTTACTTATCAAACAGGAGGATGAAATGACATTTTCCTTGAAATGTCAAACTGAGTTTTTTTTTGGAGCAGTGTTTGATAGCACTGCTGCTACACAAATACCGTAACGAGACTGAGGCTGGTGGTTCAGCGCTCATGTGGGGTTTCAGAAGGAGCCTGTGGCCTTCACAGAATAAATGTGAAAATAAGACAAGATTAGAGGAGATCGGCTGGTACACCATAAAAAATGATATTTTGGCAAGTGAAAGCATCCTCAATGTTGGCATCACATCTTGTGTTTCTCATGGTGACATTTTTGTACAAATATTATAAACTTGTCTAATTAATTTGTAGACATTTATTTTAATATGAAGTGATCTTATCAAATTTAGTACTCTCATTTGTGCATGATTTTTTTTTGTCACAATCTGTCTCTGTGTTCTCAAATCCATGTATCTCTGAAATGGTAACGTTATAGGAGAATGAAAAACTTTTTTATTGGGCCATTTGTCATGAAACGCTCGAACGATTTACAGGGCAAATGATTGGGTTTTAATATGGTCAGGTTGTCTTAGTAGAAAGGGTCATGCGTGACTATAAGGGGCCACTTTACTTTACAAACATCTTTTTGTATTGCAGCAACAGTGATGTCCCTTTTTGGTGCAACAGAAACATTTTTTAAGAGTTCTTTAAAGAACCATCTACTAGAGGTTCTCCATTCTCCATACTGGAGGTTAAGCATTCAAATGGCTCTTTAAGTTGTCAAGGTTCTGTATAACACTATTGGCTTTATTGAAGAACCTTTTAATCAGTCCTTGGGCAAGACTCCTAACATTACATTGGCCTAAATACGTAGCATCATTCAATTGCAAATTGCTCTGTATAAGACTTATTCTTGAATGTAAATGTAAATCAGCACTGTTTAAGGTAACATGGCACATGGTGAGCTTGGTTTGGCTGGTTTGGGAGCACATTTGGGAAATGGATTGGTATGCAGAGAGAATGAAAAAAAATGTCATGTAGTGACTGTCCTGACTCCGTCTTATGAGTAGCTGGGTTTGATTGGTTCTATAAAAGCTGTCAATTTTGAATTTCAGTGTGAATCTATAAGATACACTGCTTACAAAACCAGTACAGGTTAAGGGTGAAGAACGTTGGAGATCCTGCACCGCAATGCTTCTGCGTGCAGTGTGATTACGCAATATTGAATAGAAAGAGTACAAAAATCATTCAGTGAAAACCTACACTTTATATGTCAGAGTTCCAAGCATGTTCTCAGGTGTCTGATAAAGTCAGCACACACTTGTGCTCTCTCACACCCGCTGCCTGGATGAACAGAAACCAAGCCAGCTGCTCTTCGTGATAAAATATGAGTTGATTTGATGCGATTTGATCTGTTGCTTAAAATGCAATAGCAGAAGCAATAGCCAGAGCATGCTATCAGTATGGCAGGCTTTTAAAAAAAGAGGTCATAGAAAGATCAGCCATAGGAGATATATTAATGATGTTCCTGAAGCAAATGTTCGTGCTGTGAACCCATATGGCTTGAAGAAGTAATGTCCACACACCAAAGTACTGAGGTGAATCAGCCCATCCTCTTTTTTTTTTTTTTTTTTTTTTAACCGCGACCTTTAACAGATCAAATTAATTGAAGAGTTCCTAAAAGATGGTCGTGATCGTTGGCTTGTGATCATCAGTTTACGGTTTGTTGTTCTGTGATCTGCACCAAGCAGAGAAATGGAGGGAAATTAGGTTGCGTGTGAAAGGGAGAGAGCCCAGAAAAGCTCATTTAAAACCAAAGAAAAGGGATCACAAGGAAGAAAAACTGGAGAGAGGAAAATGAAACGGGTGAAACAAGAAAGTTACAGCTGCCCCAGAGAAAGGATAAGAGTGAACCAGAAGCATGGGGGAGAAAAACAGTGAGGAACTCTGCAGGCCTATTAGGGATGCAGTTTGATGTCGATTCCACTGTACATGGTGCATCTGACTGAGGAGCATTGATTCCTCTGAAGCTGTGCAGTTCCATCTCTCCTCTGAGTCACATGCTGAGTCTTTTAGCCTTGATGTGACTTCGCTTCTCCATTACAATGAAGGTGAAGTCATTGCAGGACTGGGTCAGTGGCGAGAGAGAGAGAAAGAGAGAGCCAAGGACAAGGAGAGAGATGGTGAATAGAGAGTGAGAGGAGGTGTGCGAGAAACTGAGAGTGAATAATTCAGTTTTTCTGCTTCAGAATTGATGAGCTCCTTGAGTTAAATTTTCAGCTCTGCGTGGGCCCAGAAAAATGTGCATTGAATTGACTTGATTTAAATGTGAACGTCATTTCAATATGAATTAAATATAAAATGAAAAGAAGAAAAATCTGAATCCAGTAAATAAATGCATGACATTATATATGTGGAAATACACATTTGTATCCATGACAAATAGTTTAATTATGTAGTTTAATGCCCACAAAAAAACATATATTTTTAATATATGTAATGTACATGCTGAACTATTTAAGATTATAGTTTAGGTTTATATGTGTGTATAATTGCATATGTATGCATGATATTTGGTTAAAAAGGTTTAATTGTGTCAGAAACAGTGATTGATAATTTGTGTTTATAGTTTTTTATTTAAATGTGACACTGCTGGTTCTTTTTTGTCCATTCCGACTTCTTAGTCCTCAGAAACAAAAAATTGACATTGTGATGTACTGTGCATTGTGAAAATGTCTTGAAGTATTTTTGCCATATCATTCACCCCTAATAATGTCCTGGCAGCAGTTCTGGGACTTTGAAAGTGGAAGCTCTGGGAAATGTAAATAAGTTCAGTGCATATAAGCAACCTATACTGTTACATCACATTACCTACAAGGTACTTTTGAATCTTCTTGGAAAGATTATAAGGCATGTGATTAGTGTAATTATAGTAGAAATAAAAATGTTAATGTAATGCTGGTTTCATTGCCTCAGAAGTCAAACATAATCCCACAAACATGGAGATTTCTGAAGTGCCTAGAAGGTTCTGCACTCTGCAGCAGCTTCCAGTGCTCAGTTTTAGGAAGACTTGGTTGACGCTATTAGGCAGGGCATGCTGAGTTAAAAATAAACTCGGAAATTTCTTTCCTCGTCTGTGATTTCAGAACCTTAGGCTCATGTGCGACTGCTCCAGTGCATCCCATTCTATTGCCGATGCTTTTCTATGGAGTTTATACAAGCTGGGTGTACTTTTGGACAAATAATGTAAATTGTTGGTATTGTGGTTTTATTCATAGATTTATTGACTACAATATGATTTCAGTAACTTTTATTAAGACATTTACTGTCATCTCCTAGCTGGGTGGAGCTTCAAGGAGTAGAACACACACATAGTGTAGTTAGTTATTATTAAATAATAGTAGTAACAAAAAATAATGCATTTACACTTTTAAAAATGGTTCTTGGCATGCGCGTATGCTTCTGGGGATAGAACCTGGTAGAGAATCGTTCATTTATGTGGAGATTACTCACTTTACTCTATTAAGTTTGTTCATACTCACAAATGTAATTTACAAAAATGGTTCTTTATAAAAAAAAATCTATTGAAAAATTCATCTGGGAACTGAAAGTGGTTCTTCTATGGCATCACTCCAAAAAAAAACCCTGTTATAGTGCCCTGGTGCCTCTATTACGGCAGCTGTAAACTGCAAAAACGATGAATCAAAGACGCTTCCAGGTATTTGATCTGTACTTGGCTCGATTCAAACTTTAAATTGGAACTGCACTTGGAATTTGACTGATGATTTTTCCCATGTCCACAAGAATGCGAGTACAGAGAAGAGCGCGCATTGATAAATGCCCTAAATACAGATAGATATACATATATATTTAATGCTAAACAGATACGCCTAAAAATACAGATACAGATAGTTACATCAAGTGTAAAAAATGAGAATCTCATTAATAATACATTTCAATAATTAGATGAAAGCATGCTTCTGACTGAATCTTTAAGGTAAATGTTGTATTTTTATGTCTATTGTGATTAAATCATTCACAAACAATGATTGTGTAATTATGTAAGGATATTTTAGGGCAGCATAATAAAAACAGGAAAAATAGGCCTTGCATGATGTGCATACACACATACACACACCCATGCACAAGCACACATATACACAGACAGAGAGAGAGAGCGTGGTCTGTGTACTTTAAGGCAAACATCTCTCTCTCTCTCGGGAAATAATAAGAGATTTAGGCAGACTGGGCTATATTACTGCACTGAATTTAGACTTGACCTCAGCTGGAGTGAACTTCATGCAGAGAAGCTCCATAGTCGGAACAAAGTCTAGATTAAAAAAGGCAATATACAATCACAAAGTGTCACATATTAATTATGTTACTGAATCTAAACAATGCTACTTACATGCTATTTTTGCTCTATTATACAGTGCTATATCCTTAATGAATAACTGAAAATAAGGACACTTTAGCTGAGACTAATATTAAACTGATAGGGTTCATCTCCATAGCAACAAAGACCGGTGCTAATGAACCATATCTCCTACACTGAAGATATGTGTCTCCTGAGCAATGAAGGATCATGGGAAACACAAATCACAGTTATAGTGGAGTGGGATACGTGGTGCTCCATAACCATGCAAACACACTGGTAAATGAGGTTCAGTGGAACATTTAGACGCTTATCTTCAAGAAAATGTCAGCAATTAAAATTACCTTGTAGAAACTCCAGCTTTAGCAAGTTCCTCATAGACTTGCTTTTGTATGGCCAGTTAAACCTTTTCATGTGTTAGTCCCTGGAGGGTGAGGTTTTGGTTTAGCACACTTCCAATCTGGACCTTTAAACTCTTGATATGAATAATTCTGCACACTACTCTGCTGCTAGAATACAGTATCTGTCAAAATACTGTATTCGTCCTGACTGTAGCTATTGTCGAAATGCACTAAATGTTGTCTTGTCTTGTCTTGTCCAGTTGTTTTGTTGCTCTTGTGTTTTTTTTCTTGCACACTCTTTTGTCCTGTCTGCACTTGTGGTCTTGTGGTGTTCAGTTCTGTTCTGTTCTTGTGTTGCACCATGGTCCTGGAGGCACATTTTTTCGTTTCACTGTATACTGTGCGTATGGTCGAAATGACAATAAAACCTAAAAAAATTGACATCCTCTATAAAGCCAAAAGCTCGTGTAGATGTCTCCTGCAGGAGGTTCTTTCTTAACACTCTCTGTTTTGCATCAAGTGCTGAAGAGAGTGAACTGTCTGTCACGCAGAAACTCTTTCACAGAGTGGGCGAATGATGATCATTACTGCAAGGCAACTGCCGAGAAAGCTCCAGGGTTCAATGGAGCAGCCCCGTGATTCATATAATGAAGAAACAATCAAGGTTTTTTCCCCTAATTTTCTCCCCAATTTAGTCGTGCCCAATTCCACCCACTAGCTAGGACTCCCCCAGTCACATGATACCACTGACACTGGGCAAGTGAAGTCTAGCACATTCTTCCTCAGAGGTATTTTTGTTCTTTAACCGTTTTTTGACACATCAGGAAAAAATGCTGAATACCTTGTACTGTCATACTTTTTGTTGAGATATTAATAATGTACTATGTACATAATGACTGTGTATGGGTTCGTGAGGTCTAGGCTGAAAAACACTGAACTATCCCATAGAAGGTTCCACAAATGGTTCTTTAAGCAAAGGCCCCTTTGATCAAATGGCTCTTTGAACCATTTCAGTTCTAAAATGAATTGTTTTTGTAAATGGGATGTGTGAATGTGATGACTTTTAAAGGTGTAATAATCAAATCAAATCATTTACTGGTCACATACACAACCATACACAGTATGACATGCAATGAAATGCTTTTTTTTGACTGTCTGGTGAGACAGAATTTGCAAAAAACGTTACTACATTTGCATGCATGTACATATATAATTACATTTACATTTATGTATATGAAAATAGAAGAGAGAAATATAAAATATAAATATAAAAGATTTAAAAATGATAAAAAACTGTATGTTGTGTAGAGTACAGTAGTGTGTGCAGTACAATGCTGTGCAATATTGAGCTCAGGTAGTTGCAGTGAAAAAACTAATACTATAAATGTTGTATTAATATATGCAGAATACTCTGTGTGTATGGGCAGGAATGTTTTTTATGGATGCTGTGTAGAGAAATCCAAGGTCTGTATTTATGTTCTGTCATCTCTTGTACTAGAATTGGTGGTTAGCATTCTCTTCCAGTCAAGCTGAGCTGTCCAGCAATGTTATGCTTGACTTGAAAGCTAACCTTCACCCTCCCCAGTTTTGGTGGTATCATGTGACTGGGGGAGTCCTAGCTAGTGGGTGGAAGTGAATGTGACTAAACTGGGGAGAAAATTGCCTAAATTCTCTCTAAATTGGGGAATTTAGAGAGAAATTAAATTCTCTCTAAATTGGGGAACAGAAGACTTCTTCTGGACTTCTTCTAAACACTTGCTACATCCCTGCACAGGTCAAGTCAGGTCAGTCTTTATAGTCATTCGTTCTCATCACAGCCTTGTGTGGAGCGAGGTGTGGAAAACAGCTCCTCCAGAACACAGTGGCACAGTTTGACAGCAGTAGACAAGCAGATAATGACTTTGTAGTGGCAGTGGGCACAGAATAACAGACAAAGACAACAAATGAACAATCATTAGGGCAAAATGACAGTATTTAATGTTATCTTAATAAATTATACCACAGTATGATGCAATATGAGCTTCTGGGAATGGTTACTGATATCAGTATTAAAAGAGCACTGACCATGTTTTATAACAAAGAGTGCATCATTAGTCCTATTTAATTGATTTAGTGCAGTTCAGGGTTTGAAACATTGAACAAACATTATTTGTTATAATTTTAGATAGCATTGTGGCACTACAATGTCTGATATCAGGAATCTTAAATATTGTCAATATTGTGTTTTCTTGTGGTATCGTTGTATTATACTTTTGCTGCATCGCCCCACCCTACACTTGACTCATAAACATAGCTCTGCCCAGGAGACACACATACAAACATGAACCTTTCCTTTGTAGTGTGTTGGAAACTGATCTCTCATCTACGCTCTTGAAAATGATGGTGTCAAGGATGATACGGTTCTTTGGAGTGATGCCAAAAAGTGGTTCTTTAAGGTAGTGGATCTCAAACCTGTCGTCTGGGACCTCCACATGATCCAGGATTTGCTCCAACCCAGTTCATGGGAAAATAAAATCTGGTCCATTTTGGGGATTCCTATGGGCTGGTTTGAGAAATACT
Source organism: Brycinus macrolepidotus (assembly GCA_037974445.1). Lineage (NCBI taxonomy): Eukaryota > Metazoa > Chordata > Actinopteri > Characiformes > Alestidae > Brycinus > Brycinus macrolepidotus. Next base: position 8,810 of record JBBPCZ010114810.1, read on the forward strand.
GCCTCAAAGAATCTTCAGCGGAAGGTTCTTTAAAAAGCCATTTTTGTAAATGAAATGAACGAGTGCGCATGACCTTTTTAAAGTTCAGTTGACATAATGTAGAGTATCTATGCCAATTAAAGATTGTGCCCAGTCCTTACAGTCACTCCAATCTAGTGTTCCTTTCCTCAGGTATCCTTCTCTGTCTCTTCAGCTCCATTAGCTGGGGGGATATTTTGCTTGGTGTTATATTGCAGAGCTGGCGAAAGGTTGTACCTGTGGGGAGCTAATCTCTTGGGTGTGCTGGTGAGTCAGAGAAGCATGACTTCCTACAGACCACTTCTCACACACTAGATTTTCTCCCTCTTGTTCATGGTTACTCGAGTATGGTGGAAGACTTGGAGGATTGGAAAAAAAAAAAATCAAGATCAGCACTTGCTTATCTAGCACAAGCCTTCCTCCTCTCTAAACTCCCAACATCCCTGACTCTTGAGGCCTTCATAAAATATTTATATTATCATCAGGGAACATGTCTTAACTTATTATTTCAGAGACTAAACTCTCTTATTTCCCAAACGTTCAAACCTCTTTCTGAGCCACTGTCAGACTGTTTGATGGGATTCTAGTGCTTGTTAGGTGCCACATCTAAAATGTAGGATAAGCCTCTAGTGCTTGAATTTTGTATCTTGGCCATTGTAGCTATAATTTAGATAATTAACACCTGGCATGCAAACCAGGCAGTTTCTTTATTTCATGCAATTATTTGGGAATATTTCATGCTAGACCCCAGTAGACCACTTTAGAGAGAATTTGAGAAATTCCTGTACTGTATTCACATTTCCCTAATAGCACTGTTTCCTCACAGGGGACTGTAATGCTTCTCACCCTCTTATAAATCAGGGCTGACAGTGGCAGAACATGCAGTGATAAAGAAGCATTATGCTCGAGTGGAAGAATAGTTTTTAATGTGTTTATAATGTCTCATTAGATGTGGTTTCACAGTCAATGCTGCTTTGGGGGTGGCTTAATTGTGTATTACAGAGATTTGGAAAGGTTGAATGTGTGTGTATGTGTGTGTGTGGTGCATTTGTCCGTTTAATTGGTGAACGTGGTCTCTCCCTGGTGTTAGAGTGCGAGATGTCTCTTTATTTACAGTCATGTGTGATTTTCTTGCGTCACTCTCATTTATAGCACATGTTAACAGCAAGCTGGGATGCAACACTTCCATATTGCTGCAAGCTGTGTTGGAATCATCAGATTTTTCTTTTTGCTGTTAGTACTCAGTTTTCTCCCCCAGCTTAGTCGTTGCTGGGTCTCACTCACTATATGGGTCTCTCCCTATAACATGATGTTACCAACACCAGGAAGGTGCAGTCTAGGACATTTTACCTGCAAGACATGTAAAGAACCACCACATCTTTTTGAACTGGTACTTGTACAGCATCACTGGACTGCTCAGCACACTTGGAGGAGGACTCAAACTATTTTTGTTTTGTATTGCACTGAGAGATGGGGAGGAGACCGGGTCATCATACTTATCCCGAGAGAGGGAGACCAATTACGCTCTGTAACATTCCCAACCATGGATGACTGTAGCATCGCTGGGGATCGAACTTGTAATCTCCCAGTGATAGAACCAGTGCTTAAATGGTTGACACTCTGGAGATTCACCACTCCAGAGTCTTGAATCATCAGGATTTGTGTGTGTGTGTGTGTGTGTGTGTGTGTGTGTGTGTGTGTGTGTGCGTGCGTGCGTGCGTGTGTGTGTGTGTGTGT
>JBBPCZ010114851.1:0-10563 GCA_037974445.1 Brycinus macrolepidotus
CAGTTTTAAAGCTGGAAAACTCCTCCCTGAAAGAGCTGGACCTCAGTAACAATGACCTGCAGGATTCAGGAGTGGAGAAGCTCTGTGCTGGACTGAGAGCTAAAACTGGACTGAGGTCACACTGTAAACTGGAGACTCTCAGGTCAGATTTCTGTCCATTTATCCTGGAAGGAAAGATGTAAAAACTCTTTTTAATAGCATTTACAAAGCTAAATACATCCTTTTTGTAAAACAAAACATTAAGACCACTTGCCTAATAGTGTTTGTCAAATTAACATCCATCTGAACATCCAGTGTTTCCCAGCAAAACATTGCCCAGAGCATCACACTGCATATGCTGACTTGTCTTCTTTTCACAGTACATCCACATGATGTTAAAGAAAATGGGGCTCATTGGGTCAGGTGATCTTTCATGTCCCAAAGTCATTATATGAGGCTTGCATATCAATTGTAGGCACTTGTGTGTGTGTGTGTGTACATATATATAACACACACATACACACACACACACACACACCCCAAATCTTGTGGTGCTCTCAGTGATTAGTACCTACCAACTGGCAAGGCAAGGTAGTACTGACAGGGTCAAGGACACCAGTGGCTTACTGATGCATGTGAGCTGTGAAGGCTAGCCTGTCTGCTTCAGTCCTGCAGAATAGCTGCTGTAGCACAAACTTCTAAAAATGCTCATGCTGGCTCTGATAGAAAGGTGTCAGAACACACTGTGCATCACATGCTGTGTATGGGGCTGCAAATCCTCAGACATATCAGACCCCTGTCCACTGCCGAAGGTGGACATGTGAGCATCAGTGGGCATGTGAGCATCAGAATTAAGCCATGGAACAGTGGAAGAAGGTGGCCGGGTCTGATGAATCATCTTTTCTTTTACATCACGTGGAAGGCTGTGTGTTGCTCCCTAAGAGATGGCATCAGGACGCACTATTTGAATCGGGTGAGATGGCAGAGGTAGTGTGATGCTCTGGGCAATGTCCTGCTGGGAAACTTTGGGTCCTTTATTCATATGGATGTTTCTTTGACACCTACCTAAACATTGTTAAAGACCAAGTACAGTAACAGTATCCCCTAAAATCAGTTGCCTCTTTCAGCAGGATAATGTACCGTGCCACACTGGAAACATTCTTTAGGAACAGTTTGCGGAACATGACAAAGAGTTCAAGATGTTGACTTGGCCTCCAAATTTCACAGATCTCAGTTCAGTCGAAGATCTGTGGGACATGTTCTGTACTAACTTGTCCAACCCATGGATGCCCCACCTCACAGCTTGCAGGACTTAAAAGATCTACTGCTAACGTCTTGGTGTAAATACTACACCACACATACAGAGGTCTTGTGGAGTCCATGCCTTAATGAGTCAGAGCTGTTTTGCTGGCTTAAGGGGATCCACACAATATTAGGCAGGTGGTTTTAATGTTATAGCTGATTGGTGTATATACAAATACATATATGTATACCAATTTTTAATTCTTTAATTTGTTTATGATTAAAAATCAAGGTAATTTCAATAGGATTCTGTCCATCTCACCAGCCACTTCACTGGGTACACCTAACATGTATTTATACTTATTATAGATTTTATCAGCTCCAGTGACCATATAGGTGTGTGTAATTGCTTTAATTACAGACCTCAGTTTATGTGTTTATATAATTTGTTTGCCCCTTTATTCTGTTCATAAATGGACACAACCCCAATGAGTGTATATTATTTGTATTATCATTCTTAGCACTTAATTTGAAAGTGTATGTGTTTGATTTGTTTTCATTTGCAGACTAGTTTTGTGTAATCTTGGAAAAAAGACGTGTGAAATTCTGGGATTGGCTTTACAGTCAGAAACCTTGGCCCTGAAAGAAATAGATCTCAGTAAGAATAACCTTCAGGATTCAGGAGAGGAGCTCTGTGCTGGACTGAAGAGTTCACACTGTAAACTGGAGACACTCAGGTCAGATTTCTAAAATCTTTATACTAGCATGCTTGTGGTTTTTTTTGGACATGATATTTCTAATGAAACTTATGTATTGCCACATGACAATGTGACAGTTACACTATATGGACAAACGTATTGGGGCTCCTGACCATTACACCAACAAGGACTTTAATGACATTGCATCCAAATACATAGACTTTCATATGGAGTTGGTACCCCCTTTGCAGCTATAACAGCTTCCACTCCTCTTGGAAGGGTTTCCACAAGATTTTGGAGTTTTTCTGTGGGAATTTGTGCCCATTCGTTCTGTAAAGCATTTATGAGGTCTACAAACTTGGAAGCATGGCTTGGTTAAGATTGCCCAAAATGTCCAAAATGTCTTGGTTAAGATAGGAAAAGGGCCTAGGCCAAACCCTGAAAAACAAGTGTGTCCTAATTCTTTTGTCCATATAGTGTATATTTGTACTGCACATTTGCAGAACAATTTTACTAATTACTATTACTATTAGATATCAATTTTACTAATGATGAGTGTAATGCACAGAGGACACAAAAATGGGTGAGGTTTGGTCAGGGAACCTGTGACAGTAGCTCAAGACAGAGGTTCTCAAACCGGTCTTCAGGGACCCCCAGACAATCCACTTTCCCTGTTTGTGAGCAAAAATTTGAAGTGTCTGATAGTCCCTGAGGGCTAGTTTGAGAAGTAGACACATCTTAGTTTTGTTTGATCGGAGCATTTGGAGCTTTTTTAAAAGTGTTTTTAGTAGCTTAGTGCAGGACCTGTGGCATAGTGTGAATGGCTCTCTAAACTGTTGAAAACCGCAGTTATTAAACCCCTCCTGAAGAAGCGTAATTTAGACGCTTCTGTTATTAACAGTTATAGACCCATCTATAATCTTACCTTTATAGGCAGGATAATGGAGAAAGTAGTTTTTAATCAAATCAGTAACTACCTGGACACAAATGGATTCTTTGATGACTATCAGTCAGGTTTCCGTCAACATCATAGTACAGAAACTGCTCTTGTTAGGGTACTAAATGACACTTAAAACTGGGTTGGGCTCTCATGTACGGTCCTTAGATGGTTTCGGTTCCTCTGGCTCAAATTCTTAAAGAGAATGATGTGTCTTATAATAACTATGCAGATGACACTCAGATCTATCTAGCTCTCTCACCAAATGACTTTGGTCCAATAGATTCATTGTGTCAGTGCCTTGAGAAAGTACATAACTGGATGCATCAAAACTTTCTCCGATTAAATAAAGACAAAACAGAGATCATACTGTTTGGAAATAAAGAGGGAAGATCCATTTTTAGTGCCCACCTGGAATCTAGAGCATTTAAGACATCCACCCATGTAAAAAACCTTGGTGTGGTCTTGGATCAAGACCTTAGTTTTGATGATCACATCAGAGCTGTCACAAAGTTAACATTCTGACACCTCAAAAACATTGCTAAAGTTGGACTTTGTGTCCAAACAAGACTTAGGGAAATTGATCCATGCCTTCATTTCCTGCAGCGTTGACAATTGCAACACTCTCCTGACTGAGATTCCCAAAAAGTCTATCAGACAGCTCCAGCTCATTCAAAATGCTGCTTCCAGAGTTCTAACAAAAAACAGGAAAAGAGAGCACATTACTCCTTTTCTCAGGTCCTTACACTGGCTCCCGGTTCAGTACAGAATTGATTTCAAAGCATTACTTATTGTGTACAACTCACTCAATGGTTTGGGTCCTACATACATCTCTGGTAGGTCTCTTAGATCTGCAGGAGCTGGACAGCTAGTGGTAAGAAGATCCGAAACTAAACAGGGTGAAATGGCGTTTAGTCACTATGCAGCTCGCTGCTGGAACAAACTGTCCAGACCTGTATCAGACCTGCACCAACTGTAGCCAGCTTTAAAAAGCTGCTAAAAACTGCACTATTCTCCTCCACCTTTTAAATATTTGCACTTTTATTTTCTTTCATGTATTCTTTCAGTTCTTTTATCCCTCCCATTCTATATTATTCTGTTTTATTTTTATTTATTCTCATTTTTTCTATTTCTGTAAAGCACATTGAATGACCTTTTGTGTATGATAATGTGCAATGTAAATAAACTTGAACTACTTCTTAGTTACAACTACCAATCTGTTTAAACATTGGTTAGCCTGCCAAAAACACAAATAAACAATGAATGTCATGTCGGGTGTACAGGAAGGACACACTGCAGGAATCCAGTAGAAGTTTCTCAAGAAGCTTTAATGAAACCAAAGCGAGAAATGAGCTCGGGGAGCTCTCAAACACAATACCATAAACTATACTTTAAACTAAGTGGTTCTAAGATGAATGCTACTCCAAACAGAGATCCAGGCACGTAGGGGAGATGACTCGGACACCTGGCCGAGTTACAGGTTGGAGCCTTATAATCCAAGGCCCGTCTTGGTTTCCACTAGTTAGCCGTAGTGGATCGGCTTAGGTCCTCATGCTCGTGGACACAGATGTATGAGAGCCACAGGAAGCAGAGCACTGAAGAGCGAGGTGCACTGAGAGCGTTACCAGTCCTTGGTGAAGTGGCTAGTGTAGGAAGGCTCTCCTACTGCCACTAGGAGAACAGTCCACAGCAGAAAGCACCAGAGATCTCAATGAGCATCCATAGACTGGAACAAACACACAGGCGTAAGAGTAAACATAAACAGGAGCTGTACGAACCCGATACATGCATTGGTAGAGTTGGGGTGACCACGCACTGAGCCTCTGGACCGACTCGGCTTTAACCTGGCACAAACACGTAGACAACCAATCACACGACAGGAACAATAAACTCATAAACGAGGTATACTTAAACTAAACCTAACACAGGTGGACACGTCCTTTAGGTGCCCAGCAACCAGCTAATGTGCTAAGATCTAACACCTCTCCGGCTAGGCAGGTGAGGACCAAACACGCAACAACACATGACATCGTTACTTCGTGTCCAGGGCTGAGCTGTCGATATTCGGATGACGGGCTCCTTTTGGGGCGTGACCGAGATGGGCCAGACGTGACAGAATTAGTATTTACTGGTTGTATTCTTTATTTTTTGCAAAATTATGACATTTTAAAGGTCCTGTTTACATTTGATTTTAAAATGATTTTTTTTTCTTTTTCAGTCTCATTAATGTATTTCTGTGTGATTCCTTTTATTTACCTTCCCGTTGCAGGTTAGCCTTCTGTAATTTCTCTGTGGAGTCCTGCAGATCTCTCATATTAGCTCTACAAGCAAAACTCTCCTCCCTGAAAGAACTGGACCTCAGTAACAATGACGTGCTGGATTCAGGGGTAGAGCTGCTCTCTGCTGGACTGAAGAGTTCACACTGTAAACTACAGACTCTCAGGTCAGATTTCTGTCAATATAACTTGGAATGAAAGATGTGAAAGCTCTGTGGGACAATTTTATAAAGGCTATGTGCTTATTTGTATATATGCCCTTTAGTGGTGTTTGTAGTGAAATATTGTGATTTCTGGTGGGAGAGAAAGTGTCATGTTTTATTAGTACACAGATTGCATTTTAAGAAAAACAAAGATTGTGAGATTGTATGATGATGTTTATTCAAGGTTTTAGTTAACAGGAGATCAATCACATTTTTCCCACTGAATGGAAAAGTCATCCACATGCTCCTTTAGGAGAACAAGTAGAACAGGTGAGGAAATGTGTGAGCCCGGCAGACTTTATTCTATAGAAGTCTGTGCAGGGGCTCTGAATTACTACAGAGTGATTTGAGAGCCTCACTTTCAGTTAAAGGGACAGCTTTATATACAGTATATCTGAAATAAGAGGTAAGATGTTTCATTTATGCTACTACTGTCGTGGAGAAAATTGGAGCAGAAATCCAAGTCTAAAACTTTTTCAAAGTCAAAACTTAAACACAGTCAGAAAGTTGAGGCAACGCTGTTTATTAAGGCAGCTTCATGGTCTTCGGGAGCAGTGATCAGATGCTCTCCTTAGAAGACTTTATACACAGGTTAAATAGACCTTTAGAATACAACTCCCCTTTTTCAGATTACACCCCTCCACTGACTTTCCGCCAATAATAGTAATAATTGAATATTCAAATCTCCACCTCTTTTCTAAAGCTTCCACCTTCCCAAGTGTTTTCCAATAGATATGAGGGCAGGTATCACTTAATTAATATTCCTCCGTCATAAATAGTCACACTCTCATTTTTTCCATATCATGCCTTGTGCACGTGAACACCTCATGGGTGATTGACAACCTGTGCATGCAAAGACTCCACATGTCTCATGGTCTCTGTGTTTACGTGGTCACCAGACCCTGAATGATACACTGTTCATGTCCATTAAAGTGCAGATTTTTCTACTTTAAGTTTGAGGGCTCCTAGAAGGCTCCTAGAAGTCCGCACACTTTGCTCTGAGTACACTCTCTAGCAAGAGTATAGATTTCCACCGGAATCCACGTTCCCACACACACACAGGTTAGAAAAGTAACTGGAGTACTCACTATCCTGAAGAGATGAGACTGGCAGGATGGCTGGTGAAGACTCAATGACTGAGCAATGGCTACCTCCGTGACCTTGGCTTTTATACCATGTGACAAGCATCACTTCCGAGTCTTCTTGCGTGTCATGTAACCCATGTGCGTAACAGTCATTGGTTTACTTACACAGCTGTCCTAATAACCAGACAAACACTGCCTTAATAAAGGAATAGGTTTGCAAAAAAACAAACTTACACAGTTTTCCACTGAACCCAGAGGCTGATCAGTCAAGACATGTTCCTTCTTTAGAATTGCAGCAACAAACGCTCAATAGAACTCAATAGTTACCCAAATACCCCAAATTGTTCCTGTGAAAATACATAACCAAAACCTCTTTCAACCTGCTCAAAACACATCCAGATATTCATTAATGTGGCACAGATCACTGTGATTTTGGACCATATGGCTACTTGTAGTGGTGAAGGCTGCAGGCTGCAGAGCTGGATGTAGGTCATTGTAAAATTACCCCAGATTGTTTTACAGCTGAACTGTTCTATTAATCTCTAAAATCACCCCATAGTTCTATTAAAACATGCCTGATAACCAGACCTAAACATAGCTTTATTTATCTCTTGAATAATCCATTACTTGTATACCAACAGTCCTGCAAACTCTTACACATATGTACATAGATAAAATAATAATATGAAACTGTTACCTTCTTAGACAATATTATAATATTATATGCACAGTATTATTTTTTCAGCTTTTCCAGTCAGGTGTACTCTGGCTCTTTGCAGTTGCCTTGTTGTCACTCTGTCAGTGGTTTATCTCTCATATCTGTCAGGAACTGGCCGAACTGTTAGCCCTGTGTAGTGTAGCGGATGAACCCTATAGTGGATTAGACACGAAAGAGTTGGTGACGCGCTTCACGTGACTGGTGTGCGTGACAGTACCCCCCCTCCAGGACCGTTACCAGATGGGCCTGGCTGAGAGGATACCCAGCGACGGTAGTCCTGAATCAGAGAGGGGTCCAGGATGAAGCGGCCGGGGACCCAAGACTGCTCCTCAGGGCCGTAACCTTCCCAGTCAACTAGGTGCTGGGTGCCACGACCCCGACATCGCGAGTCGAGGATCCGCTGGACAGTGTAGGCAGGACCACCATTGATGATCCTGGGCGGAGGGAGGGCAGGGTCCTGGGGTACCAGAGGAGAGAAGAAGACCGGCTTGAGAGATATGGAAGACTGGATGAACCTGAAGGGAGGCAGGCAGCTGGAGCTGGTAGGTGACAGGATTAATCTGGTGGGTGAATTTGTAGGGACTGATGAACCGGGGGGTGAGTTTTCTGGATTCTGTGTGGAGGTGAAGATTCTTGGTGGAAAGCCAGACCATGTAACCGACATGGAACAGTCATCCCGGAGGGTGCTGACGGCGATGTTGCTGGTTGTAACAATCATTGGGCTACTTGATGCCGATGCGGGCCTGGTGCCAGAGCCATCGGCACCTGTGGACCACCTGTTGGGCTGATGGTACGCCAACCTCCGACTCTCGGTGTTCGAATATCAGAGGTTGGAAACTGTGGCATACCTCAAACGGACCTGGTGGCAGAGGAGGTGAGCAGGTTGTGGGACAGCTCAGCCCAAATGAGGTAGCGGGCCCAGGAGCCCTGATGAGCTGCCGCAAACCAGTTGTTGGTTGGTCCGCTCGGTCTGACCTTTCGTCTGGGGATGGTATCCAGAGGAGAGGCCACAGGACGAATCAATCAGACAGCAGAAGGCCTTCCAAAGCCTGGCAGTGAACTGAGGCCCTCTGTCCGAGACGATGTCCTTGGGGAACCCATGCAAGCGGACTACGTGCTCTAACACTAATTCAGCAGTGGCAGAGGGGAACCCGGAGAGAGCCACCAGGTGAACAACCTTGGAGAACCGATCGACGATGGTCAAGATGGTGTCTTTTCAGTCCGACTCCGGCAGGCTGGTGACGAAGTCCATCACGATGTGCGACCAGGGACAGCGAGGAACAGGGACAGATTGAAGGTCTCCAGGAAAGGGTTGTTTGGGGTTCTTGGCCCTGGCGCACACCGCGCATGCCTGGACAAACTATTTGACGTCTTTAGCCATACTGGGCCACCAGAAGGGGACCAGGAGCGATAGGGTCCTCTTGGCGCCCAGATGACCCGCGAATGTGAATGAGTGGCTCCACTGGAGGGCTTCTGACAGAAGAGTAGATGGTACGAAGAGTCGTCCAGGTGGGGTGCCTGCTGGAGGCGGCTCCATGGTCTGACCTTGGTGGATACAATCTTCCAACTTCCAGCGGAGGGGTGAGATGATGATGTGAGATGGTAGGACAGGCACGGGGTCCATCCAGGGGGCCTCGGCCTCGTACTGACAAGAGAGAGCATCAGCTTTGGTGTTCTTCAACCCCGGGTGGTATGAGAGTTGGAAATTAAATTGTTTGAAGAACAATGCCCACCGCGCCTGCCGAGGATTGGGCTGTTTGGCCTGCTGGATGATGATGAGGTTCTGGTGGTCTGTCCAGACTGTAAATGGGTCACCGCTGCCCCGGAGCCAGTGACGCCATTCTTCCACAGCCCACTTGATGGCCAGTAACTCCCCATCCCCTACACAGTAGCTTTGCTGAGTGGGGTTGAATTTTCTGGAAAAGAAACTGCATGGGTGCAGTTTCTGGTCTGGACCTCGCTGGGAGAGAATGGCTCCTATGCTTACATCGGAGGCATTCACCTCCACAGTGAATAGCTTGGTGGGATCCGGGTGATGGAGAATGGGAGCTGTGGTGAAGAGATGGTATAAAAGGTGAAAGGCTTGGTTGGCTTCGGAGGTAAGGGTGAAGTGGTTCTTCGAGGGTTTGGTGAAGGCAGTAAGTGGTGCTGAACCGAAGCCCTGGATAAAGCGGCGATAGAAGTTAGCAAACCCCAGAAAGCACTGAAGCTGCTTAAGTGTCTTGGGTTTGGGACAATTACGCACAGCTTCTGGTGGTCCATGGCCACACCCTAATCGGAGATAACAAAACCCAGGAATGGGGTGGAGCGCTGGTGGAAAGAGCATTTCTCCAACTTACAGAACAGTTGATGGGCCAGCAGCCTCTTTAACACTGCTCACACATGCTGGGTGTGCTCTTCCAAGTTGCAGGAGTAGTATGTCGTCCAAATACGTGAATGCCCAATGGCCCAGCATGTCCCGCAGCACATCTTTGATGAACTGTTGGAAAGCTGCGGGACTATTGCACAGGCCAAAGGGCATCACAAAGGTCTCATAATGGTCGGTGGCAGTGATGAATGCCGTCTTCCACTCATCGCCCTCTCTAATGCGAACAAGGTTGTAGGCGCTCCGGAGATCCAGTTTGGTAAAGATCAAAGCACCAGAGAGGGTGTCCAGGGTGGTGTTAGTGAGTGGAAGAGGATGATGGTTTTTGATTGTGATCTTGTTGAGCCCCCGATGGCCACAGGGTGGTAATGTGCCTGGTTGGAGGTCGATGGAGAGGTCGTAGGGTTAATGCAGAGGCAGTCAGACAGCATGTTGTTTGCTGAAGACCTCCTTCAGGTCACGGTACGGGACGGGAATGGCCTCCAGGTTGACAGCTAGGACATGTTCTGGGGAGTCAGAGGCCTCTGACGTCGACCCGGAGGCCATTCCATGGTCGTTCTACCATGTTCCAAAGCCACCACCATCATCACCATGCAATAGAAATCATCAGTGTCCTGCCTCAGTGAACACCATCCCGTCACTCTCACACCCATCTTGGAGGAGTGTGTCTCATGGTTAACAGAAAGTGGTGCGATGCCAGGAGTATTTCTACTCTCTCTAGTGGCTGCTCACCTCATTTGGAATACCTGAGCATTAAGTGTCGCCCCTTCTACCTGCTCCGCGAGTTCACCTCGGTCATTGCTATGGCGGTCTACATCCCACCCCACGCGGACACAAATATGGTTCTGTCTGAATTACATGATGTGCTGAGAGCGTTTCAAAACATAGATCCAGGCACAGCCCTCATTGTAGCGGGAGACTTTAATAAAGCAAACCTCAGACAAGTTATGCTGAACTTTTACCAATACGTTACGTGTCCGACAAGGGGAGATAGAATTTTGGACCATTGCTACACACCATACAAGCAGGGCTACAAAGCTGTTTCACATCCAGCTTTTGG
>JBBPCZ010114882.1:0-10562 GCA_037974445.1 Brycinus macrolepidotus
CTTTAAGTCCATCTCATGAAAAATGGGAGCAAAAACAAAAGTGTTGCGTTTATATTTTTGTTGAGTGTAAATATAAAGTGGCCCATATAGTCACGTGTGAACACACCACAGTGTGAACAGTGTGAAATTCTTTCTCTGTATTTAACCCATTCATCAAGTGAAGTAGTGGACAGCCACCAGCACATTGCCTGGGCAGCAGTGCGTTGGGACGGTACCTTGCTCAAGGGTACCTCAGCGGTGCCACTAGCAGTCCTGGGATTCAAACTCACAGTCATTCGACCGCAGGGGCAACTCCCTAACCACTAGGCCACCAGCTGCCCCAAAAGTGATGAAATGGACAATGTTGCCATTTTCGCGCCGAGTGAAAGAGCAGCAAATGATGAGCGTGTAGGAGAGAAAACACTGGTTTTAGACTGTTTTACACCATTTATATTTGTTGAAATCAGATTTTACTAATACACTCTGAGTTAAAATGTAAGGGTTAAAATGTATTTGTATAGGAATTATTCTGTTCCAAGCTTTTTGATCTATGTAAGTGGTTGATCACTATAATTGGGATCCATATAAGCACTTTCCACTATATTTAAAAGGCTTTCCAGGGTTTTGTGACATGGCTTGATTTTGGCCAAATGGTTAGCTGTATGTCATATTCTATGTAGAAAAGATTAAAATGGGCAACTGTTGCTCTCACCCATGCAACATGCTACCACAGGGCAGACAAGGTGAACAGATATCTCGCTGAGCTACAGCTGGTCAGATGTGCTTGACACTGAGGTGGTGTATCCTGTCCCTACATTGTAAGATGATATTTGACCTCTACGGGGAAATAACATGAGGGTTCCAGGACAGTCGAACAAAATTCCATTTGCAATACCCAAATGGTTCTAGATATATGCAATAACCTGTCTAATTACTTTGGGCACAATGGAAATAAGTACCAATTTAACTAAATTGCACTGGCCATCAGGTTCTGGCCATTAACCTAATAAAAGTGAGTGAAAAGTCTCTTAAGGAGGTAATTATGTAGAGTAATGTGTTGGTACTTCAGAACATACTATATTTCACTATAATGTCCAACATTTAAGCAGCAAAGTTTGTTTCAGCTTGTTTCTGCTTACCACCTTGGTACTCATTACCCAATTAGGAGAGTTTTATGTCATTTATCAGCTTAATAGGCGATTAATGTTGGGCGTTTCAGTGAAATTTATATAGACCATCTGGTTGCTTACCATAATTTCACCCAAAATAATTAGCCAGTTAATACCTACATTAACGTTCCCTAAAGCAGTGGTTCCTAAACTGATCCTCAGAGCTGGTCCACAAATAGGCCACATTTCATTTCACAACAAAAAAGGACGGAGCAAAAGTATCGATGGTCTTGGGAGCCAGTTTGAGAACCACTTTCCTAAAGAACCCCTTTGGTGTATTATCACCTATAAGATTCTAAGCTGCTAATAGCGTTAATTTGTAAATGCTATCCCCCCAAGATCTCTAATTAAACATGCAGATGAATGTTTTTTGTGGCTAACACTTCCTAGTGTTGTCCTAGTGGTTAAGGAGTCTGCCCTGCAATCAGAAGGTTGTGGGTTCAAATCCATGGACTGCCAGTGTCATCACTGAGGTACCCTTAAGCAAGGTACCGTCTCCACACACTGCTCCCCGGGCGCCCCTCATTGTTGGCAGCCCTGTGCTTCACTTGGTGAATGGGTTAAATGCAGAGAAAGAATTTCACATCATTCACACTGTGTGGTGTGTTCACGCGTGACAATAAGGGGCCACTTTACTTTACAAGAGGTAAAATTACCCCATTGGAAGGGAACAGTTCTCTTCGCTCAATTTTTTTTTTTTTTTTTTGCAATTTTTATGCTATGTTATCCATTGTGCGCCAAATGAACTCAGACTTGAGGGACCTGGGGGGTATACATTAGAGAGGGTATCCCTTGGTAGATTTTGACACAGTCCAGCACCAAAAGTTTAAAAAAGACTACCCTCTGTGAAGCACACTTGATTTCCTAACACAATAGCAATAAGTTACTATGAGTTCTTGGGCAAAACCCCTTTTTTTCCACATTTTACAAATTTTACAAATCAATGAATTTTTTTTTCAATGCTGAACCAAGAGATGAGAGTATCACAACTCATAAGACAAACGGTTTCAAGTTTGTTTGCCTTTTCTGCTTGATGTTGTGTGCAGTGTTCTACGTTTTCCCATGAGGAAAGCAGGTTCTCAGAGCCATCTTTCCTGTTAGACCAATCAATTACACAATCTTTAGTCCCAGATAAAAGCATCTCTGGCGGGACACTGCTGAGGAGTTTCACTGGATCAGAGAACAGACCGTTCATGGTGGAAGAATCTCCAAACAACTGATCATCTTCAGATCTCTCTCCTGGCTTTTTCACACCATTGCTGCTGCGTCTGTCATTGTCTGAACCGGGAAACAAAGCGCAGGGATGCTGCCGTGGAAGGCTTTTGGCTCAGTCACCTTATCAATCAAGCTCCAGTGCCAGGAAGCCGGTGTGTGACATCCTGTTTCCCCCCTCCGTTCTCATTTAATGAAAACACACCCCCTCCTCACAATCCCTTTCTCCTCCGCCGGCTTTGTAGATGTGTATATGTGGGCGTTAGTGACATTAGAACATCCAGCCAATCGTCTGTCACATCAATCAGAGAGTGTCTGTCCAGCAGTCACTCACTCAACTGCCAGTGGATGAAGCATCAATAAACCATCCTGACAGGAGGCCAGAGGGTCTAACAGCCCCCACCCCCCCAAACCAGGGATTAGGCCAAACATGTTCCAGTGGGTGGGCCTACGTAAAACAGGCTGGGCGAGGGGTTGACAGCAGGCCTACATTATTTGAAAGATGTAAAGAAATCATGATGACCAACAAATCCGGAACAAAATTACTCGGACTAGTGAAAAGTTTTAGGTTTTTTTTTCCTTTTTCATGAATAGCTATTGGTTTTAAGATACAAGCTTTTCAACAATTAAGAATAAAAATGAATAAGAATATAGCTGTTGAAAGTGTTGATTAACAGAATAAAGAAAGAGTGGGTGAAAAATGGGACACTTTCATATATATATATATATACAGCCATCTTGTTTTTTTCTGGTTATTGCTTTTGTAATTTGTGGGAGTGTGTCTGTGTAAAATGTCACTGTTGTTTTATACACTACTGACCACACTTTATTCAAAATTTCAAACAAAAAAATGTTTGGAGAAAATTTTAAAATAATACATATAAATAATTTATTGCGCCTTGGAAATGTTAAACTACACCACACTCTTACATTATTTTACAATTGTAACAATTAAGATAGTAACGTTAAGAGCAGAGTGTGTGCATGTGTGACTGTTTCATCCCATCAGAAACTGAATCAGGAGTGAAGCTGCTGGAATACAGCACATAGAACAGCTGCTATACAAACACTACTGCACTTACAGCACATATAGAGGCATTTCTTATTTTTTACACAGACTTGCATCATGTCATATATATATATGACATGATGCAAGTCTTCCTTTCAATACAACCCTTCTGACTGAACTGTAAACTGGGACACTTTTACTATCAAATTGGGACATTTCATTCCTTCACTCATGCTTTAATGAACATATTTTAATGGCTAATTTTGCTTGTATTATTAACATTTTTTTATTATTATTATTATTTTATTATTATTATTATTATTATTATTATTCTGACAAATAGTACATCTGTACATTTATCCTAGTCCAAAATCATAAAGACAGATAGGTAGGTACAGTAGGCCTCTGTCACCGGACCTGCACCCGCAAAGTTTTCTAAGAAGCAGATCTGAACTCACCTAATCCCGTGGGATGCGAGTTGATTTATGCATCACTGGAGAGTATAATAATGAATAATGGAACTTTATGACATCATATACTCTTGCTTCCTAAAATCTTATACCTGTAATTATAAGCACTTAAGAAAAATTAAGCTGATGTCAGGTATTATAAGATATTATTTATGCTATATAATGCCTTATAAATGCATTGTTAAATCATTATGAATATAAGATTCATCTGAAGCATTAACAAAACTAATTTACAGATCTTGAAAAAGCTTGCTCATCCTGTGGTCATTCAATTGGTATCCGAATGCATATTTTATTATTGAGGAGATTTTTTTTTTTTTACACTGATAAACGAATCTAACCCAAATGAAATAATATTTTTTACTTAAGGCAAACAAAACCCAAGCAGAGCTCACAGGAGCCAGACCTTGGCCTCTTGTCTGAGTCAAAGTCGTTGCCTTCTGCGGGGCTGTGATCCCGGGACCCGGGGACAGAAGGCAAGGGGAACGGCAGGCGGCGTGGAAAACCAGATTAGCTTTTCACAAATTTGAATTCTGAGCAGGGCTTCCTGCAGCCACTGCAGCTATTGTCTTTAAAGCACATGGATGGAGAGTGCTTGTTTATTTGGCCCTTTCAGAGGACCATTAGAATAATAAAAGCACCTTAGATGGGCTGCTAAGGGAAATCACTCGCTCTGGTTTGTTTTGCCACTTCTGAAAGAGTTGTTAAATTAAATTATGCATGTGCGCAACAACCCTTTGTGTAATAGTGCAATCAAGGTCTTTTCTTTTATCCTGGATAGTGAGCAGCGAGCTAGTACTAATAATCCTTCCTCTCCGCAGGTACTGAGATCAGGTGCAGGCCGGTTAAGCTGTCAATGCCACCAAAAGTGCATCTTCAGATTGTTCAAATCTTCAAACTGTGGATTGATCATGGACAGTGCCTGTAGAAGGTCATCGTGTGAAAATACCTTTTGTCCCATTATGCCCTGGAAAATAAAATAAATTAAGTCTATTTTTAGCTGTATGTACAAATCATAACCCTCAGTCTCAGTGTGAAAACATTTTGTAATATTGGGAAATGAATAAAAATCAATTGGTGAAATGTCTGGTTTGGTAAAAAGTGATCAGCTGCTTAGCATGTTCCATTCTAAACATGCCAGACCAAAAACTAGGTTAAATGTCGCACCTGACATCAATTGTAGTGGTTTTGATTATCTCACAATAAAACCCACTGTCTCGTGAAGACGTCACTACTAGTAGTGCAATGTTCTAAAAAAGAAATAAACATGGTTGGGAAAGCGTTTTCAAATAGAATCAGGTATAAAGTTGTAGAAAGGCACAAGTTGTGAGAAGGCTACAAAAAGATTTCAAAGCCTTTACTATTCCTCAGATTACTGTTCAGAGCATCATTAAGAAGTGAAAGGCGTCTAGCACCACCGACACGTTGCCTAGGTTAGGCTGTCGATCCAAACTGGATGATCGGGCATTGATCAGACAGGCTACCATTAGGTCAAAGGCAAAGGCAACAGCAATTCCTCAAGGTTTACACAAAAACAGCCTGTATGGCAGGGTGGCACAAAAGAAACCTTTTCTGAAAAAATGCCACATTCAGTCTCATTTGCTCTTTGAAAAAACACACCTGGGTGATTTTGCTGCCATGTGGACAAAGGTGCTATGGTCAGATGAGATAAAAACTGACCTTTTTTGGATTAAACTCCAAACGCTATGTTTGTTATAATGCAAATACATCACACCATCGAAAACACACCATACCCACTGTAAAGCATGGTGGTGGCAGCATTATTTAAATAATGTTCTGAGCTGTTTTCAAATGTTTGATGTTGTAAGGCATAACTTGTAAATAAATCGGGTAAAAGTTTTTTGAGAGTGGGTTCTGACTCCAGGCTGCCTGACAAATAAAGTAGCAAACACCTTTCAAAAAGGTATGACAACTTTCTGTAGACACTGTCGATTTAACAGTACAATGAAGATGAACAATAAACTCACTGGTCACTTGATCAGAAAGTAGATTTGAAGCCCATCTGCTGTTGCACAGTTTGTGTTAGATACATTCTCGCCTTTTATCAGTGGGCAGTGTCTGACCATAGAACCACTCTTGGCTGGATATCTTTGAGTGGTGGCTACTTTCGGCCTGTGTAAAAACTCGACAGTGCTATGCCTAATGCACTCATATCAGCATTAAAATAACACACAAATTACCATATCCACCACCCACACATGAAATCTGGTCTACAGTGGTCCTGTCTTCTGAAACTGACCAGATGATTGGGGTAGAGGGTGGCTAATTGTGCATGACAACAGATGGACCACAGTCTGTAACTGTATGCCTGTGTCTACCAAAGTGACCAGTGTGTAGAAAAATTAGGGAGGTGTTTCCAATGAAGTGGCCAGTGAGTAGAAGTACAAAGTGGTGTTTCTTATGAAGTTGCTAGTGAGTGGAAGTATAATGTAGGGGTTCCTAACAATGTCTATGATCAAAAAACTACAACTGGGAACTTTTAGTTGCGTCTTCTGGCAATTAAGAGACAACTAAACCTTTGTCCAAAATGAAGTTTGGAGGCCAGGCTTGCTCTCAAATATCAGTTGTATACACCAGTCTATAGGTGGTTTGAATAGCATGCTTTCAAAAGCAACAACAACACGTCTGTTCTCGATTTCGCACCATCATCGTCCATCCTGGCGGAGCGGGAAAGTGTGTGAGAGAGTGCAAGCCTGAGTAACTTTCCCAAATCCATACTTGTGGTTCGTGTGATAAGAGGCATAAGCCATTTAACCACTGGGAACCCGATAGGATTTGTCTATGCCCACTTACCAGATAAGTGGTAAATTTTTACACACTAGAAAGATCAAAATCTTCTAAAATGTTATGGAAATAATGTTCACAGAAAAGTACACTCTTACCAGTCTACCACAGCAGTTGGATACATACTTGCATGGTTCCTTACAGACCCTGGCCTGGTAACATTAATGAAAGCTTCTAGAAGTTATTTTAGCTTGCTTTATGGGTTGTAGCAACAGGTACAGTGGACATAAGCTTCTTTTCAGTGTCAATGAACAATACTAAGCATTGTTAATGAAGTAAAATTACATAATTAATGACTAGTCACAGTACACCCACTACTTCAGACTAGACTACATCCCTGCTCCACTAACTGCCCACTGTAATGGTCAGATAGTCCATGCTTCTCACTGCTGGGGCTTCTCAGACGCACCTGTGCTTCTTGAAGCGCGAGGCTTCCCCCAAGGAGCAGCACGGCCTCAGGGAAGCAGGATCCAGGACCACCACAGCCTGAGAGTTTCCACAGAGAAAGAACAGACCGGTCATTTTATTTAATTACAGACCAGGCCAGTTTAAAGGCTGTCCCACAAAACAGCTGCCAAATGACTTACTTTTATTGTTTAGATACTTTGAAGAGAGCTTTGTACTCTTTTGTGTAAATTCTTTTTTTTTGCTCCTAGGCTACAAATTGGGAGGTGAGAAGGGTCTCATAAAGTCTTTGCTACACTGGATGTCCTAAAAAATAAAGCTCATGGGACAAAAATGTCACTGTTCCTTTTGTAATACTTGGTTTTGCGTCTCCTTGCCTTAATACCTTCAATCCTGGCATGCAGAGATAGTTCCTTTGCATTTTAGCACCCTTTTCCATGGACTTGGGCACATTTCACATTTCAATAACACATTATTTGTGTTATTAGTAGATAACTTAACTGTAAGTTATTTATCCATAGTATTAATACCCCAGCTTTTGTGTATATAGCATAGTGTAATTCATGTTGAGGTTTTTTTCTTGGATTTATTTACACTTAATTTATAATTTATACTGCACTTATCTCTGTGTCTGTGTTTCTGTGCAGTCGTAACATTTCCTCCGGGATCTATACAATTTTCTGATTTTGATTCTGGTTTTGTGAACTTCTCAAATATACAGTATATACGATCTTATGGAACAAAACCTCATATCTCCAAAATAATAAATTTAATGGAAATTAATGTTGCAGGACAGTATCCCGAGACATTTTGGACCACTCCTGTTGGTTTTGTTCAATTTGTTATGACATTTTCACACAATTTCAAAGACAGCTGTTATTCTCAATTTGGGTAATAAAAAGTAAGAAAAAGATGGAAAAACAAAGGAAATAAAAGGTTTTGTTCTGGCAGCAATAAGAGCTCTTTTAAAGTTTGTCATCTTTTGAAATTTGAAACAGAAAACCAGCACACTTGTTGTGTTTAAACTTGAAATGCCCCACAGAAAATGATCTAATCAGGATTTTTATTCCCTGGTATCTAGGTAAATACAGTCAAGTAAGCTCTCACATTGTTCAAGCCCAGAGGACCAATGTGAGGTCCGATGTCAGATTATTCACCTACATACTGAAGATGTGACAGTGGAATCAACCAATTTCATGGGCAAAAACTCACTCAAGCCTTCTGTAAGTTCTAGATACGTCACTGTGGGAAAAGGTGTACAGTTTGGTATTAGGATTGTCATTGGGATAGTAATATGATAAACAAAAACAGCACATAAAGCTTATATTTGTTATTAATGACTGCTGTGTTCATTAATATATGACAAATAGCAAAGTAGCTCATAAAATGACTGCAATATACAAAATAATGGGTGTCTGAACGTTTTTGTCCTTCAGAGGTCCAAACAACATGCAATAAACAAAATACAATTATTGGTGCATGAACTGTTTATTGCAATTATTAATAGTAATCATAAATTATTTATTATGTACTGTTGTGTATTTTGTGTAAACACGTTTTCTAACATACTTTATGTCGTTCGCCCTTTTACAAAAGCAGTAAGACCTCACAGGCCTCCATCTTTCTCTCTCTCTCTCTCTCTCACACATACACACACACACACACACACACACACACACACATACACACATTCTCTCTTTCTTTCTTTTAATTTATCTCTCTGCCTCCCTCTTTCTCTCTGCTCTCTCTCTCTCTTTCATAAATCTATTCTCTCTTTCTTTTTCTTTATCTGGCCCCTTTCTCTCTTTCTCTCTCTCTCTCTCTCTCTTTCTCTTTCTTTCTCCCACACACATAGACATATAGATTCTCTTTCTTTATTTTACTTTATCTGTCTTTGCCTCTCTCTCTCTCTCTCTCTCTCTCTCTCTTTCTCTCTCTCTCTCTCTCTCTCTCTCTCTCTCTCTCTCTGTGGGTAGAGCTATTACTTTAACAACTGTTACTGAGTCCTTTCTCTTCGTTTACTTCAGTAAATGACACAGTACAGTTTTTCCAGCACAACGAGAGAAAAGGCAGCCAAGCCAGGCCAAACCGTTTTGTTTGTTAGACACACACACACACACACACACACACACACACACACAGACACACATATTGACACATGTCCAGAGAACCCTGTCAGATTGTTCCAACAATTGCAGTTAGATAGCTATTACTTTAACAACTGTTACCAATTCGTTTTTCTTTGTTTACTTCTCCAAATTACTTTTATTAAACAGTTTATATGATTTTGTTCTCAGCATGTTCACTGGTACTTCTCAGTCTAGTTCTGGAGTTCTGGACAGCATGGAGAAAATGAACATTGCTGTGCAACCAAACAAACTGGCCAGAACATTACTGAGCAGCATATTATATATTATATTATATTATATTATATTATATTATATTATATTATATTATATTATATTATTAAAAGCACTAATTCCAAACTTTTAAAGCTTAGTGTAAGTAAACCTGAAACAGGCCAGTGGCAAAGCCCACTGTAAAGGTCTATTTGATTCCGTTTCTGGCCTCCTAATTTCTCTAAGTGTGTGTATCCCCCGTGTCAGGATGCAGGGCCCTTGATGTTGGGGCAGAAATTGATTTTTAACCCGGCTCGTGGGTGCTGCCAGCAGGTAGAATCCTAAACCCGCTGAAAACATATGGGCCGAATTAGCAGGGAGCACAATCCTGGAGCAGTTTCAGCTGGGCGGCAGCTATGGAGACCTGCAGGAGAGGTGGTCTAGGCCATTTGGCCCGGGACGCCTCAGCCAGCCTGCATTCAACATGAAAGTATCAGGTGTTAGCCAGCAAATGATCCGCACGAGAACAGAGCAGACTGGCTTAGAGTTACCCTGACCTACAGATGGACAATGTGGACTAGAGAGAGAGAGAGAGAGAGAAATAGAGAAAGAGAAAGAGAGAGAGAGAGGAAGAAAAACTGAAAGATAAAGAGGGACGAAAGAGAGAGCGAGGAAGCAAGAGTGAGAATGAGAGATACAGAGACATAAAAAGAGAAAGAGGGAGGGAGAGAGACAGAGACAGAGAGACAGATGATGAGACAAAGAGACAACACACACACATACACAAGAATAAATACACATATTTTCACACATACATGGACACATTCACAGAAATACACAGATACACACACAAACACACACACACACACACACACACACACACACACACACACATATATATATATATATATATATATACACATATACACACACTGTGCAAAAGTCTTAGGCATCTGTGAAAATAATATTTAATAACTTTTTATTGAGTGTTTTTTTTTCACATTAATATTACTGAATATACTAAATAAAACTGAAAAGAATAAATACAAATAACATTATATAGTAAATCGTGATTTTATGTCCATTATATCAATGAACTCCTTGTGGAAGTCCAGTATTACTGTAGTTTCCATCAGAAACCTGGTTTGACTCAATCAGTCCTTCATTAAATTAA
>JBBPCZ010114913.1:0-10561 GCA_037974445.1 Brycinus macrolepidotus
CAACATGATGCTTTGTCTTCATCTGAGACACATCTGGCCGGATTCAGCCATTTTTTAACGTAAAACTCGATTTTCACGTGCGACGTGCGGTTCGTTGTGTGAAACGCTTTCGTTCTGTGAGTCACGCGCGCGGTCGCAGCGGCGTTCGTTATGTGGAACATTCGTTCTGTGAGGCATTCGTTAAGCGGTGTACCACTGTAAATGCAACAAAAATAATGTGCATTTAATTTTTAAACTGATGCTTACATTTTGGATATTATGAAAAGTCAGCTAAACTTAGTTTACATTTACGGCATTTAGCAGACACTCTTATCTAGAGCGATATACATAAGTACTGAAGTAGTCCACATCTGTTCTTCATATCTGAAAAGCTATACTTAAATCAACATCCACTATTCAACCAAGTTACTGCTAGCTAAGTTACACACCTTAACAAATCCTGTCAAAAGAAAACTCTAGTTATAAAGAAAGGCTGAATATGTTAATTGTGATCATAATGAAAATGTGATTATGACCAACAACATGAATCAAATCTGTTATTACTGAACACACAGAAACAGCCAGATGAGTCATGTCAGATATACAGTTATGAAAGGAAAAGAGAAGTTTAAAAATTTCAAAGACGGAGAATGTTTTATAAAAGCTAAGTTCTCAGGGACCAAAAATAAGTTCTCAAAGTGATCCTTAAGGACCCCCAGATGGTTTATAATATTGCTGTGTGTTAGATGTTGGGTTCTATCAAAACAAGTGACCATCTGAGGGTCCCTGAGGACCATTTCAAGATTAAAACAGTGTTTTTGTGTGGTCAGTAGATCAAAAAGCACACAAAAAACACGTGCTCGCACGTTATGTCCATGCATTAGCCTTTCTTTCAGCTTTATTCCCACACACAGGTTTTAACATCAACGCAACTCTTTAAACATTTTAAAATAAATTACAGTGCTCCTTTACTTAAAAGAATAACCTGGAAAAATGTTTTAACAGTACTTTGATCCTAAAACATTTGTTCCTTACTGTATGGAAGGCAGGAAATTGCTTTTTCAAACTGTAATTAAATGAAAACATTTTCTTCTCTCTTGCAATGAAGAACTGTCAGCTTTGTTTCACCGGAAATATGTATGGAATATTGTGAATTAATGCTGCCACAGCTGAACCGAATGCAGGAGAGCAGCATTTGAAGAAATACAAATGTAGTAATTTAAGGTGTTAAGCAAAACTAGGAACATACACAATTACTTTGGACTCAACGCCCCCCCCCATGGAAAACAAAAAATAAAAAGCTACATAATAAAACCCTGGTCATTTGGCACTACTACAGCAAATCATACAGGCAGAATTCTGCTTTAGTAATGTGAAGACTAACCTGATGTAAATGCTTTGTGAAACTGGTATTGATCTTCTCCTCTCAGCTCCTCAGCTATTTGACCAATCTTCTGCCTCACACCATCCAGTTTGATGTCTGCCTCATTCAACACCTCTTCCACATTAGGGACACTGTGGTGCAGTCCAGCACACGTTATGAACTGTGTATTTCAGTCCAAGAATTTTTTTCACATGTATGGAAAATGTTACAGACAAAATATCACAATTGCCCTTATTCATGACCTTTGCATAGAAACTAAAACTGATTTGAACTTTTCCTCATTTGATTCATGGACCTGCATTAGGACATTAAAAAGACTGATGACTTGAGCTTAAGCCAGTTGACATGGAACACTCTTATGTGCAACCTACTCAATCAGCCAATCTGCTATGATTGCATGCCAACCCACAGGCATTAGTCTATTTATACTTACTATTCAACTAAAAACTGAAGGACTAATAAACTAAAAAAATCATGTATGGAACTTCCAATTCTAATTGACAAATTACATCAAATATTATTAATATTTTCTATCATTATTACTAATGATTTTGGGTAATAATCTGCAATAGACTCTTTAACTAGGGCTATTATTAACGATTAACAAATAAGTAGTCTAACAATTTTTTTGGTGATTAATCAAGTGATCAGTGTTTTTTAAGGCCAAACAAATTGGATATACATGATTTATATTATTTTATTAAAACAAAATGTATAACTGAGAACATATATGCATTACATAGATACATTACTGAGATCCTGCAGATGGAGGGTTTCTCTCTTTCAGTAACACTGAACACAGTTTAAGAATGATCTAGATACTCTATTAAAATTGCAGATTAATCACAAGTTGATTCATTGAAAACATACATTTCAATTTTTTTCTAATCAATCGTGACAGCCCTAAAACTAATGTTACTACATTCAACTTTAAGTGTACTCCAAGAGATGACAAATTATTTTATTAATAATTTTATGTATTAATAAAGAATACGATAATAAACATGTGAATTTATTTATTATTATTAATGCTCACCACAGAAAACTGTGATATGTTTGCTGGAGCTGCATAGAACTAAAAACAGTTGTTCTCATACTGCATTAGGATATATTAGTGTTCCTGATTTGACGAAAAACAGTAATCTGAATAACAAGCAGTCACTGCTGAAATTAAGAGCAAAATAAACTCAGATGAAACTAGTAATAAATAGACCAAAATCCATGTATTTCTTCAAATAGACTGTGATTCTGTTTAGTTTTTCCTCTGTACTCTACAGGGGTGGGAGAGTCCTACTTAGTGCTGGAGAATTCAAGATCAATATCTATTGGTATTTGCATATACTTAGAACGTACCTAGTCACTCTGTGCAGCAGAAATATTGTCCTCTTGCTCTCAATTGTAATGTCTCGACTTAATTTGACCAGACGCTCATATTTGTCATGCTTGGTGTCAAGTTCTTGTTGAAACACTGTGGATAACAACAATAAATAAATAAATTCAAAGAAAAAATAGATGTGTACAAGAAATGTAATATTACAGATATGTTGCAGTTGTTCTACATTAAACATCTGTAATGCTACACTTAATGTAGGATGTAGACCTATGTGAACAGCACTAAATAGGATAAGATAAGACAAGATAAGAAAGAACTTTTTTTTATCCAGAGGGAAATTCTTTTGTCATTAGCATGCTAAGTGCAACAAGAAGAATAAAAGATAGTAAGACAATAGATTTTTTTTTATATAGACTAACTATAGTGCAATAACAAGAACAAGAACATTACTGTAACAAAATAACTAACACTGACATTGCTGTGTGTAAGATTTAGTGTGCTGTACCAGCAGATCAGTACTGCAAATGGTTTAAGAAAGTGACAGTGTTAATGCAGTAAAAATATGAGTACAAAAAAATTGCAGCAGATTATGAGGGTATGGGATTACATTCAATAACATTCAGTCAATTTTCAGATTAAACAGTTGAGTTGTATTGCACAAATCCTATTTGGAACAGAATGACAAAGACTGAAAAAGATCACCTACGGAATTACACCAAAACAGTTTTCCAGATCGAAATCGACACAATGAGCAACTTCTGGGTTATTGTTCAGATTTGGAAAATTAGCACGATACAATATCACACGGGGATTAAGGACCAGATAGTAATAATCGACATAACTACTCACGAATTGATCTCTCCCCTCGGAGTATGGAAGGAATGCCCTATTGGCTTTACCTCTGAATTCGGAGACCACAGGAGAGGACGTGCCCACAGAGTCGCCTGTTTTCTGAACTGACTCAGTCTTCCGTTTTCGGGCGTTTCCATTACCTAACAAACAACAGTGAAATTGTCTATCACACGCGTTATCTGATCAATCCTTTTCCTGCACCTTCAGCTATGACCAGCCAGCTGTGTACCCCAGCAAAGTGGCACAGTTAGCTAGCCAGTGACCGAAAAATTACAGCTCTTGAATTACCTTCTCTTTTACTCATTTCTCTTTGAAGAAGAATGCACTTCACTCGGTCTTTAAATCAAGAGCTTTAAATCAATAAAGACGTGGTGAAACGGTATTACTTAGGACTTTTCATACAAAACCATCCAAGCTAAGGTAACGTTAGCTAAGTAACTTAGCTGGCTAGGTAGTAAGTTCCCTCCCCTTCGAGAAATATTGGTTTCAGTAGCCGTTGGACACCAAAAACGCATTTAATCTTTAAACAACAGGACGTTTAGGATCGACCGCAAGTGACTAACCATAGTTCACATATCATTTAGAATTTAAATGCGATGGCTACAACCCAGCTAGCCTTTGCAAAGCCTGACGTCATTGGTTTCACTGATGACGCGGGCACGTTGAATTTTCGTAAGCGTGGTGCAGCAAATTCGTGCACTTATCAAAATAGTCCCTTCACCTTCCTGCCGAGTGCACACCTCCAGCAACGCAGGACGATCCTGATTATGAGCGTGTATGAAATACATTCGAGGTGCAGCTCAAAACTGTAATTGATGCTTCCTTGATATATTTTGCCTACAAACTGAAATATAAGTGATTTCAATGTGCTCGGAAGATCCCGGAGTGAGGAAAGAGGAAGCTCCCAGAAAAGCAAGTACTGTTACGGTACAAATGTGTTGAGGATGCATGCCAACACTTTAATATAAGTTTATATTATATATTTTTTTATACATAATATATATATATATAATATTATAAAAACATAAATATGTAATATTAACATATATTAATATAAGTTTATAATATATTTATATTACAGTTATATGGCTCGATCAAATGTTTTTAATGTTTCAACCAATGTGAGACATTAAATCTGAACATATAATAATAAGAACAGCTCTCACGACCAATATGTGTGAGAATACCCACATTAACAGTGTCTTTTTTTCTTTTTTCTGTTTTTATTTCTTTTATTTATATCAGAATTAAGCTGTGTGTTAATAAGAGTTCTCTCACAGATAGGTGAGATGCAGATTTGTGAGCAACTGTAGCATCTGGCTTTAAAAAAAAATGCAGCTGCCTTGCTCCCGCAAAACTATAATAGCATATGTTATTGTGTTGTACTGCTTTTTTCTGCATAGATGGATAGTTTTTAATTACCATATACATTACAATTTTATGTATATACATTATTTGCATTTTAGCACTGTGGTTTCATCATTTGTTTATTTTACATATACATTTACAGCATTTGCAGGTGCTCTTATCCAGAGTGACGTACATGGGTGCTTTGTAGTCCATAAGAAAATGTGTCCCTCACACTGGACTGCTAGCTGAATAAGATTCTACCAGAGATGGAGTTAGCACTGCACCAGGGCCCTGTTAGATCACACACACAACATATAGTTTATGTCTTAAGGGTTCAGTGAATAGGTGGGTCCTCAGTCGCCATTTGAAGTCTCAGCAGTTCTGACAGTCAGGGGAGGTTTGTTCCACCACTCTGGTGCCAAAGCTGAGAAAAGTCTTGATGCATGTCTTCGACTTTTCAGAAGAGGTGGGTCGAGCTGAGCTGTGCTTGATGCACTAAGAGTGTGAGCTTTGTAGGTGAGCACAGGAGTTTTAAATCTAATGCGAGCAGCCACAGGAAGCCAGTGAAGGGTTCACAGTAGTGGAATGGTGTCTGAAAATATTGGTGCAGTGAAGACCATATGTGTTGCTGCATTCTGAATCATCTGTAAAGGTCTTGTGGTCTTCAGCGGAAGGGCAGCCAGGAGCGAGCTATAGTAGTCCAGTCTTGAGATGACTAATGACTGGACAAGTATTTGAGTGGCATCAGTGGTAAATGGATGAATGCTCCTTATGTTAGAAAGAAGGTACTAGCAAGTTCAGAAGAGATTATTAATGTGAGATGAAAATAAGAGCTCTTCATCTAGGAGGACACCTAGATTTCACGCTTTTGATGTGGAAGTGATGATACACTATATGGACAAAAGTATTGGGACACACCTTCTAGTTATTGAATTCAGGTGGCCCCTTGCTTCCAGTGAAGGGCAATCTTAATGCTTCAGCATACCATGACATTTTGGACAACGCCATGCTTCCAACTTTATAGACACAGTTAGGGAAGGCCTTTTTCTGTTCCAGCATGACTGTGCCCCAGTGTACAAAGCAAGGTCCGTAAAGACATGGTTAGATGAGTCTGGCGTGGAAGGCCCTCTCGTCCAACATCAGTGCCTTACCTCATAAATGCTCTACAGAAATTCCCACAGAAACACTTCCAAGAAGAGATCACATGACACACCCATGGAGTTACACGCACATTGACGGAGCTCCTGACATATAGCCCTTATTTTCGATTTTTTCGCCTCTTGTTGACTGATTTAATGCTTGAATTTTCTAAATTATTCACTTAATGTCGATGGTACACTAACTTTAACTCCTTCCTCATCTCCTCGAAAGAAGAGATCTAAGCCAGAAGATAACACTGCTAAGATGGCGGACTCGATGGCACACCTCGAGCAAGTTTTGAAGTCTGAGTTAGCGGCACTGAGAGATGATTTCTCTTCGCATATGTCTACTGTGTGCTCAAAATTGACTCTATTCTTTATTCTTGTGGTTTTGTTTTGTTCTACTGTTAACGTCTTGAACGTTTTCTGATTCTGTGTGCTAAATGCGAGTGATGTGTTTTTCTTTTTTGCATTGAGTATTAGGGCTAATGTCAGCACTCTAACTGCGTGTGAGCCAGTGTTGATGTCACTGATTTTTGTGAGGGAATACAGCAGACTTGGGCTTGTTCTGTGCCTCGTCTGCATAAGGTTTATGGTTTTTGTTTTACAGGATTTTGTATTTCTTGTTTTTGGGAAAGGTAGTGGGTGGGTTGTTGGTAAACATCTGAAGTTCTGTTCTGTGTATGTTCTTTCATGTAAATGGTTCTTTCAATGTAAATGGTTTAAACGGTCCCCATAAACGTGTATGTTGTATGGATTTTTTGAGAAGGAAGAAAATTGATCTTGCTTTGATTCAGGAAAGTCATCTGAAGAAGGATGATGTCCACAGGTGCAACAATAAATTATACAAAGTCGTATCTTCCTCTTCAGCTGTCAACAAAACTAAAGGTGTTATTATTTTAATTAGGAGAAATCTACACATTAATATACTGGATCAAGGTAATGATTCAGATGGTAGGATAGCTTATATTCAGGTTTTAGTCGAAAATAGGAAGTTGGCCTTTATCTCTGTATATGCCCCTTCAATCTCTGACAGTAATTTCTTCTCCGTACTAACTAATTGTCTTCTCAGTTTGTCAGACTGCGAAACAGTGATGGGGCAGATATGAATGCTGTTATGTCCCTTTATCTAGATAGATCAGGGGGTAGCAAAACCCATTCTCAGACACTTTCCTCTGACAATCTCAGGTGTTGTATGTTTCCACTTTCATTAATAGATTCATGGCGTCTGATTAATCCTTCTGCTAGAATGTACACTTTTTTTTCATCAAGGTATAAGTCCTACTCTCGTATTGATGAGCTTTTGACTGACCCCAAACGTATCAATGAAACCTTTTGTTCTTTTTACTCTTCTTTATATAGTTCGCAATCTACTTGCAAGGAGGTTGCTTTTTCCTCTTTTCTTTCATCACTTAATTTACCACATTTGTCTAATTCTGAGGTGGCCTTTCTGGCAGAACCAATTACTCTTGAGGAATTGGAAATAGCCCTGAAGTAGCCATGAAGAAAGGGAAATCTCCAGGTTTAGATGGAATTCCTGTGGAAGTTTACTCTATTTTCTGGACTGAGCTAGGCCCTCTTATTCTAGATATGATAAATTATTCAATCGAAAAAGGGTCCTTTAGACAGGATATTAACACAGCTCTTATTTCTCTTCTTTTAAAAGAGACAAGGATCCTACCTCATGTTCTAGTAACCGTCTGCTTTCCTTGTTTGGAGCAGACATTAAACTATATGCCAAAGTTCTGTCATGATGATTAGAGGTTTTTATGACTAAGCTAGTTCATGAAGACCAAACGGGTTTTATTAGATCTTGTAATGTTTCTGATAATCTGCGTCGTCTATTACACATAATCTATCATGCCGACCAATCTAACTCTTCCAGCGGTGTGTTTTCTTTCAATGCCATGAAAGCCTTTGACCACCTTGAATTCAATTACCTTTGGTCAGTGCTGGAACATATGGGTTTGGGGTCTAGATTTATTAATATGATCAAAGTCTTATACTCTAACCCAAGGGCAGTGGTTCTTACAGGGCGGGTATGCTCTCAGTCTTTTTCCTTACGGAGAGGTACCCGGCAGGGCTGCCCGCTCTAATCTTTATTATTTGCTTTGTCATTAGAACCCTTGGCTCAGGCTATTCGACAGTCAGAACCTATTTCCCCCATCACTATCAGAAGTACTTCTTACCACATTTCTTTGTATGCAGACGATATTTTATTATTTATAGATAAGCCTGCTCTGTCGATTCCACACATTATGGGGTTGTTTGACCATTTTAGTTTTATCTCAGGCTATAAGATAAATTGGAGTAAGTCTTGTTTTCTCCCACTAAACTTTAACCCTGATTCTCTGTCGCTTCCTAGTGTTGCACCTGTCGTCAGCTCTTTTAAATATCTAGGCATAGACATCTATCCTTCTCTTCAAAGAAGGATAGATTTCAAAAGAATCTTGTCAGGGGTCACTACAGATCTTTCAAACTGGTCACATGTACCTACCTCTTTATATGCTCGGATATCTGTTGTTAAAATGAATATTCTCCCCTGTGTAAATTGTCTCAGTGCCATGCTTCCTTTACCATCCCCAGTTCATTTCTTGGACCAACTTCACTCCGTTCTATTTGGAATGGGAAACGTTCTCAGATAAGGCTCTCCACTATTCAGCGCAGCAAGGTGGACGGAGGGCTTTCCTTCCCTAATTTTAAGCTGTATGCTCAATCATTTGTCCTACGCTCTGTATCTGCCTGGTTTAATCCAGATGCTAGAGTGTCATGGAGGACTATTGAAGAATCGATCGTTGCTCCTCACAATCTAAACGACTTGGTTTTTTGTGGTCTCCGATTTGGTCCTATAATAACTCATCTGATATTCACTTGGAGGTCTGTGGGAAGACAGTCTGGTTGCTTGCTTAAATGGCATTTTAATTTCCCACTTTTTAATAATTACAAGTTTCTGACAGGAAATGTTCCATTTCAATATTCTCATTGGTCAGAGAACGGTATTAGGATTCTTGGGGATCTTTTCAGTGATAAAGGTTTAAAAACATTTCAGTATGTTAAGGCTCAATATAACCTGGTACTCCATTTTTTATGTATCTTCGAATCAAATCGTTGCTCCTCACAATCTAAACGACTTGGAAGTCGTTTAGATTGTGTGAATCTAATCTAATGTATCTAATTCCAATTAGATACATTGAAAACTGGCTCATAGAATTGATTTGACCCCTTTAAAGCGATTTTACATGAATATTTCCTTATCTCCTAACTGAAGCTTATGCTCTCCCTGCTTATGGGATCCCTTTGGATGCAAAGCCTCCTCTACATCCACTCTGTAAGTTAGTTCATAGTAGCTCTCCAAAATTTACTCTTTCCTTCTTAAATCCTCTTATTAACCTTTGGGCGTAGTTGCAGTTTGGTCCAATGATTTGGGATGTGATGTACATGATATTTTTTCTAATAGCACTTGGGAAACAATTTCTCAGTCATCCGGGAATCCTAATCATCAGATGATACATTGGAAGCTGGCTCATAGAATTGATTTGACCCCTTTAAAGCGATTTTACATGAATATTTCCTTATCTCCTAACTGCAACTTATGCTCCGAAGGGGTATTAGGGACCTTTATGCATTTCTTTTGGGATTGTCTAGCCCTTTGTTCATTCTGGCAGTGGGTTGGCTACTGATATAGCTAATCTTATGGACAAGGATTTTATTTTATAACCTGTTTAATTTTTTGTCAATGACCTCTCTACCCAGTCATTGACCCTATTTCAGAAAAACCTAATTCTAGCCAAAAAGCTTTTGGTTAGTTGCTGGAACCCTCCTCGTTTAATGTGCAGACGCTTATGGGCAGTGAGTCTGCTGGATGTTATCTCCATAGAACTTCCAACAGCTCGCATACATGGGTCCAGCTCCAAAACCCAGACAAGGTGGAGAGCCGCTTTTGATAGAGTTAAAGAATTCGTCAATTTACGCTGAATTTTTTTTTTCTCCTCCTACTCTTCTGTACTTATTTATTATTTATTTACGTTCTGTGACTGTCACGTATCTATGTGTGTATTTATGCCTATGTTGTCATTTGTCAAGATTATACTACTTTTTTTATACAGATGTTTACCATAGGGTTTGTTTTGTGGGTGAGTGGGTGGAGGGTTGGTATAAAGAATTGGATTGTGCATTTTCAGTTTGTATTTAGATTGTTCACAAAATAAAAACATTTGTTCAAAGAAGAAACACTTCCAAGAAGAGTGGAAGCAGTTATAGCTGCAAAGGCAGGACCAACTCTATGTATTTGAATGCAATATCATTAAAGTCCCTGTTTCTGTAATGGTCAGACAGTGTAGCTCTCGCTCTCGCTCTCACTCTCTCTCTCTCTCTCTCTATATATATATATGTATATATAGATAGATAGATAGATATATCAGTGCTGTGAAAAAGTATTTGCCCCCTCCCTGATTTCTTATTTTTTTGCATGTTTGTCACACTTAAATGTTTCAGATTATCAAACAAATTTAAATATTAGACAAA
>JBBPCZ010114935.1:0-10560 GCA_037974445.1 Brycinus macrolepidotus
TCTCCGTTCCAGTTCCTCCCAAAGGTGTTGGATGGGGTTGAGGTCAGGGCTCTGTGCGGGCCAGTCAAGTTCTTCCATACCGAATTCATCTGTCCATGTCTTTATGGACCGTGCTTTGTGCACTGGGGCACAGTCATGCTGGAATAGAAAAGGGCCTCAAGATTGTCCTTCACTGGAAGTAAGGTGCCACCTGTATTCAATAATTAAGAGGTGTGTCCCAATACTTTTGTCCATATAGTGTATATTCAGTACTGAGCAAAAGTCTTAGGCACCTGTGAAAATAATATTTTAAAAACGTTTAGATGAGCAGTGAGTGCTTTTCAGACTAACAAAAAAATGAACTACTAAACTACTAAATATTACTAAATAAAACTAGAAAGAATACATACAATAACATTATACAGTGATTTTATGTACAGTATATCAGTGTGTTCCTTATGGAAGCCCAGTATTACTTGTAGTTACCATCAGAAACCAGTCAGTACTTCATTTGACTCAGTCAGTACTTCCTTAAATTAAACCAGGAGCTGTTGATGGAATTTCACCAATCCAAACAATGGCTGGAGGCATCAAGGAGAAATCTGGAACCAAACTTGTGTTCTCCTTAACAGCTCACAAAATAACGACTTTTTCAAAAACAAAACAATCTTGATACTTTTTACTGCTTTCCTTTTTGTTTGCATTATTCTAATGTTAACTTTGCTAGCAGACAGACACTTTATCACACGCTGAGAAAAGTGGCTTTAAACAATTTGCATAAGTGCCAAA
Source organism: Brycinus macrolepidotus (assembly GCA_037974445.1). Classification (NCBI taxonomy): domain Eukaryota; kingdom Metazoa; phylum Chordata; class Actinopteri; order Characiformes; family Alestidae; genus Brycinus; species Brycinus macrolepidotus. Next base: position 769 of record JBBPCZ010114935.1, read on the forward strand.
GACTTTTGGACAATACTGTATGTTCCACCCTTCAGGGAACCACTGACTGCAAAAGTTTTGCAAAAAAAGTATATAAGTATGAAGTCGTTGTTTAATTTTCATTTCAATATGCAGAGGCAGACAGGCAAATATACATGGAGCTGCATATTCTGCATATTCTGTGTGTAACTGAAATTATTCTCTAGTGTTTAGCATCATCTTTCTTCTTTACACTGACATTAATTTCACCCGGGCCTGAGTTTTTCTAAATATCTCATAAGACATCAAGAACCTGTTTGAAAATAGTACATTCTGTCACTTTCTACTGCATTAATGTGTAATATATTTCATTCTAATGTTATGTAGTGAGTCTTGTTTAAATACTGCGCAGAGAAATCATTTAAAACAGTTTTTTCAGGTGACCTATGACTTTTATACAGTACTGTATGCTGCAGAGGGTGTATCACAGTCTCTGTGAGGTCAGTGGAGAGTTATGCTATGGATGGCATGTCTAATGTGGCAGACATTTCAGGCCGGTGGCACGCCCTGTTCAAGCGGGGGTCAGTGGGGAGGGGGAGGCTGGTTTGATCCGGTTCTTTCTGGTGCAGCCCAACTCTTTACTCAGCATTTTAACTCTTGCACCAAGAGCCACAGTCACACACCTGCCTCTGCCAGTCTGTCACACACACACTCACGTACACACTCTCTGTCTTCCACTCCATTTTGGCAGCGTTCCCTGCCCGCCTGCCCCAGCTTGCACACCATGCACCTGTCCTTTACAGCGATAAAATATCCCATCCCCAATTAACTAGACAAGCATAGCCCAAGCCCAGCGAACGCATGCACAAACAAACACGCACAAGCTCTCTCCCTGTATCCCACGTCTAATTAGGCTCCCAGTCACAACCTACCCTATGTGGCATATACACAACCATTTCCAGACAACACTAAGTGTGCAGGGTGTAGCTGATGTACAGGTATGCACTGTGTTGAGTTGCCAGTTTGTCAGAAATGCCAGCCACATAAAAGTGTAAGTGTAAATTGTCCATTTATCATACATGAACACACCACAGCACAGAACACAGTGTGATATTGTTCTCTGCATTTAACCCATTCACCCAAGTGAAGCGGTGGGCAGCCAGCGAAGCAGCGCCCGGGGAGCAGTGTGTGGGGACGGTACCTTGCTCAAGAGTACCTCAATGGTGCCACTAGCTGTCCTGGGCTTCGAACCCATGACCTTCCAATCACAAGGGCAACTCCCTAACTACCAGGGCACTAGCTGCCCTATAGATGCACGTAGATGCACATTGTAAGAAAACAAAAACCTAGATGTAGCCCATCTGTTGCTGCACAACGTTTCCACCCCTGTACTCCATTCACTGAAGGACAAATGGACAAAGAGCACTATAGAAAAATTGCTTTCCAAACATTATCTTGGTGGTGGACCACTCTCATCACAGCAGTGATGCCAACTTGGGAGTGGCGAGTGAATGTGTGTGTTGCTAGTGTGAGTGTAAGGTCACTTTATAAGACACATCTTATCGTCTTGGTACTCACTGTAGATGTACAGATCGAGACTTCTCTTTGCTTATCTTTTCCATGCACAGTTAGTCATTCTCTATTCTTTCATCATTGGTGAGTTTCTGACCACAGGACCAGTGCTGGCTGGATATTTTTGGTTAGAGGACTATTCTCAGCCCAGCAATGGTACTGAGGTGAACTCCAGCAGCACTGCTGTGCCCGATACACTTGACCCAGTGCAACACATACTAACATGCTGCTATCATGTTTGAATCAGGGCCATGGTGAGAAAGAGCCACCACTGGAAAAATATGTTGTCAGTGGGAGAACCGGGCAAAATGGTGATATTTGTAATTATCATGGTAAATTATGTAACAATATGTTTTAGTGTGCCTTTCTGAGCACACTGTGATATCATATTTAAAGAGCCCTGACCACCTGCATGTTTCATTAGAAAGTGAGGATGATTAGTCTTGTTTAATTGGATAGTGTGAAACACTGAATTAAAATCAATGCACTCATAATTTTTTTTAATTTTTTAAAATATGGCTCTGTTTGAGCTGATCGGAAAGCTGTGAAAGATTTCTTGCTCTGGTGGCCATATGGTGATCCTTTTTTCATTGATGATGGGGAGCTGAAAAATTGGCCAACAAATGGCACCCATGGTAGGTATTTCTGATAAAATGGCCAAGTGTAGCTACACGTTTATATATACAGGTCTAAATCTAGTGGAAATAGTACAGAAATTGACTCTTAAGAGTTCAGATTACGTGTACTTTAGTGCTCTAACACTCTACCTTCATGCATCAGGTTTAGCTCCTGAAGCCTGCCAGTGTCATCAATGTTTGTTTATTTCCTGTCTTTCACCATTAATGTGTGAGCAGTGAGGTGGGTGTAACTAACAGAGTGATCTGAAGGAATAGGAGCTGACACACTGACTGTTTCTATCATGGGCTTTTAGTGGCTGTCTGTATGCCGCAGTCTCACGGGGATGGAGCTACTGAGGATGCTCTGAGGCATGTTGAATGCACAGATAAAACGGCTTATAAAGATAATTTGGTATCTTCAATCTTCCATCTTTAACTGATATGTGGCTCACTGGACTCAACTTATAATCCAGATGACTCTAACTTGCTGGACTCCCTTATTATATTAGCTTGAATCTGATTGCAGCTTCTACCACTATCTGCCATATCCTGGACCTCGTGGTTATGGGGTTAATAAGAAAAAGGTGAAGCCGGGCTTGTAGCACAGCCTCTTACTTTTCAGTGTTCATTCATAAAGCAATGTTTCTGTGTTGCATTTTTAGGCCACTTTGAAATTGCTCCAAAACAACACTCTGTGAACTGCACTCGTTTATTTTATTCATTGTTACAAATTTGAGGAGACAGCAAGGGAAATGTTCACTTTTTTCTGCGACATGGTTCTGGGCGAATATAAATAATTGAGTTTAACTAGAGAAGTAGGCTGTTTGGTGGAGCTGCTCGTGGTATAGATTGTAGTTCAAAGGTTCTGCAGATTTTACACTTCAGTCTCATGTAGCAATTATTGCAAATGCTTCAGAAATTGCTTTCAAATGTTGTGAAATTGCTTTCAAATGTAATTAATCAGTAGCTCAGGAGCCCAGTTGGCTTATGGCTGTGGGACATGTAGAGATGTTTTGGAAGTCCTATCCTTCATTCTTTATTTGAACCCTGCTATGTACATAATGTAACGGCAGATGTTATATGCTGGCATGAGTTATTATGACAGATTATATCATTATTATAATTGTGTCATGTTAGCATTACTGGTAATTGTTCGATTTTATGACAGCTAAATAGAGTATGTCATGTATGTGACAGGCTGTTATGACATCAAACATTACAACATCTGTCACGACAATCATTGGTAATGGTAGCACAACTCCGTTTTATTACTGAAGTCTGTCATGAAAACTCATAACAGCAGGGTCAACTAAAGAGTTCAAGTTAAGGTTGTCCGAAAGCCCTTCTAAATTATCCAGGTTCAGTTCCTTGTTCATGAGAAACTGTCTTGTACCATAAACAATGGAAGACCTTCTGAAAGCACCATGAACCTGACTGTTTAAACTTACATGCGGGGCCTTCATATATTTTGTATATATATATATATATATATATATATATAGATTCACACACAGTGAATGCATTTTATATTGTCACTAAATCTAAAGTCATAAAAAAAACATGAACCTCAGTGGTATTTTACCTGAATAAATAAAGGACAGGAGAAAATGGAATTCAAGACTGTGGGGGGAAAGAACATCTATATAAGAAGAGTTTCTCTTCCTGCTGTCTTTGCAGTCGTGAGACAGGGCCAGGAAAAAGATATAATGCAGGATAGCGTCTGATGGCAAGATGAGCTCTGAATATACGCACATTGCCCATGCCAAATCTCCAGTGCTAGAGGATGCATATCCAAAGCCCTAAACAGCATTTCTGTCTTGGGTTTTTTTAGCCGCAGGCTGTGGTTTCACTTTGAGTGCTACTGCAGCTATTTAAATGACACTAAATCCAACCCAAGCTTTTGGTGAGCTTTGTGCAGCAAAAACACGCACACATGAATTCTAGTTGAATCCCTTAACTCTGCATGCCTGTGCACAACCTCACAGTACCTCTTTATTTCAGAAGCTGTAGCTCAAGTCGACCACCTCAGTTTTCATTATAGCCCCCTGATTACGCCTGTCTGAAGCTGGAGCTTCATTTTGCTAACTTTACTCTCAACAGCCTCTCCTCTGCTACTGCTGACAAGACACATTGGCTTCTTGGACATGCCTCACGTTGACATTCAATTAGTCTTCTAACTACTGCGCCTCCCTCTACCTAATGGCTTAGAACCCTTCTTTTCCACAGGAATAATCTCTTTTCTCTCGTTTAATATGCCCGCCTCAAAATGGAGCGCAGAAAAATGGCCTTGGGATCATTACAGTTGGAATGAGAAGGTGGAGATGATAGATTTGGGGGAGGCAATACTCTTTCTCTTTCTGACTGTCTTCAAAAGAAGTGCTGTTCCCAAAGAATATTAAGGAAGGAGTCTGATCAAAGAAATGCATGAATCCACATTCAGCAGTATTGCCTTCCATCCAGTGATTCGTTGCAACATCCATGTTATCTAATGCTTTGATCTTGAAGGGCTACTGAGGACCAGAGAAGTTGCTTCCCTGAGTGGCATAGTGTACTTGAAGAAGCTGTTATCACTGGAAATATCTACAATGTGCTAAGTTTCTAGGAATCATACTTCCAAAACATTATCAAATATTATGTATAATATTGAAGATTTAATGTAGGAGCTTTTCATTCTTTTCATTTGTTCCATCTTTCACTTTTATTTAAATTAGTTTAATTGTATTACCTAATGATCAGGTCCTGCTGGACCATATAAACCAATAAATATTCTTTAATATATGATACATTACTTGTGAAAAGAAAGTTAACCATTATGTTATACAGTGTGCATGATACTAAGATCAAAAGAGAACATCTTGGATTTTTCAAACTTTCTCCATAGTCCTCAGTGAGATGTAAACAGCATCATTTAGTGTCAAATGGTGCATTGTGCAGAACTATGACTCAGATTTCTTTGCAGTGGTGGTGAGAGGAACCAGAGGTTGCCATGTATGCACCACAAATACAGCCATTTTACTTGCTTACTATTCAAAGCCACCAATGAACCTTTTATATGTAAAGCTTAGTTGCAAATCTAGAAATCTGCATTTTACAGGGGGACTGTTTTGCCTCTCATCTTTCAACAATTAATGTATTTTAAAATATGTTTAGGCCTAAAACAGTTTTAAAAATAGGGTTTAGCCCAAAATTCTATCTTGCTAAAAGTCTTGGTTTAAACCCAAAACCTTATCTTACTAAAATCTGCTTTAAGCCCTAAACGTCTCATGCCTTCTGTTATTTTAGGCAGTGTATTTGTGGCCATTTCATGTAATTACTTTGTGTGAACTTTTAGAGGCAATTAACTCTTCAGATGCCTGGTTCCTGTCACTGGTGCTGGGAATAACTCTGACTCAGTAGGTCTCCACATCATTCTTTAGCACTCTAAATGACATTTTTTTTTTTTTTTTAAATCCTAAACAGTTTAAGCATGCAGAATTTTTTTTTTTCCATTTTAAAACATGAAATTTCCCATTTTAAGAGAGTAACGTAGCAGTCTGTCTGAGTAGCCTCGCTTGTGCATGTGGAATAAGGTGAAACAGCATCAGGGCATCACCTCAAGGAATAAATGGACTCTAATTGATTACTGTTGAAGCAGAAAAGCCGTTGGGCCTCTGGTGCAGCATAAAGCAAGCTCCCACATTTATGTGTAAGAATACATTAACTGGGTTATGCTCAGAGGAGACTGAATGTATAATTGACTTTTTTTTACTTCTCCAAGGAGCTACTGTTTCTAGGCAAAGAAGGCAATAGTGCTGATTTTGGTTGGAGTGGAGAAGCCTCCATCTAGTGGTAAAGTTTACTAAATGGTCAGAGAGGGATACTAACGATAGAGAGCAGTGTGTTGCTGCCATCCACAGGTTTGAACTGTGCAGTAAAAGAACGTAAGACGAACGAGTCCTCATTTGTAATTGATCATACGGATGGAGGTTATGTTAATTTTGTGCTTTTTTAAAAGTAATATCAAAGACATGTCTCATTATTCCTAAACTTTGATGTAAAACTGTGCTTACTCTTAAAAAAGTGATAGTGATCATTCTGTCATACGTGAACACACCACAGCACACAGTGTGAACAATATGTGCTGGAAGCAGTGAATCTCACAAGAAAAAAAAAAATTAATATTAAAAAAAAACCTCCTCTGCATTTAACCCATTCACCAAGTAAAGCAGTTGGCAGCCAGGCTACCGCTAGGCTACCAGCTGCCCCGGTTTTTTTTTTTTTTTAAATATTAATTTTTTTTTCTTGTGAGTTTCACTGCTTCCAGCACATATTGTTAAATAAATGGCCTACCTTCTACCCCACTGAATCAACAAAACTATTCCATCTGAAAGATTCTAGTAGGAGCCAGTGGTCTTACTTTGCCAATTGTGTTGATACTGATTTTCAGAAAAGCACAAATGTTTCAGAAATTACAATTTTCAGATTTGGTGGCTTTGTGCATCTTGGAAAAAGTCTTCACCCTCCAAACGTCGATAGCACTGTGTGATGGAGAGACCTAAATTGGGGGAAAATCCAAAAACTGAATGATTGAATGAATAAATAAATATTTTAAGGTAGTAGAGTGAGTTTTCTCAGATGTAACAGCTGTACATGTGTGAAATTGGAGTTTTTTATTTTCTGCCACTGCTCACTAGACACAAAACAGCAGAAGAACTCATTCGACTTTGGAGGCACAGTCAGTAAAATTGAGAAACTCATTGAAGTCATTCTTTGTGTTGGTTCCTGTAGTGGGTGAGGTAGTAAATGGTGTGCCATTCTTTCTATGAGCCTTTTTGGGCATGAGCCTTATGTATAAAAAAGGGCTAATATTTCTATATGATTCGATTCAGCCAGTACATACAGTACCTATAGAAAGTCATCGTACCCTTTTAAAATAGTTATGTAATTTGTGATACGACCTGAACTCAAAACCCACTCTCAAAAAAAAAACAAAAAAACTTTTACCTGATTTATTTACAAATTTTGCCTTATAATATCAAACTGTTGAAAAGAACTCAACAGCTCAGAAAATGAATAAAAAAATGAAAAACAAGAATGACAGGGTTGGAAAAGTTAATTCCCTGACCTTTTGCTGTAATTACAGCCATTAATCTTTTTGGATATGTCTCTACTAGCTTTACACACCTAGATTAGGAAGTGTTTGCCCACTGTTCCTTGCAGAAGAATGTTCCTTGTTCAAGTTTAGTCAAATTCCGTGGTGAGCGGCAATGGACCTGTCTTTTCAAGTCTATCCACAAATTTTCAGTTGGATTTAAGACATGGCTCTGACTTGGCGACTCAAAGACATTCACCTTCTTATCCTTAAGCCAGTATGTTCTTCTGTTGGCGATATGTTTATGATCATTGACAGGTTGGAAGGTGAATGATTAACTGATCTTAAGCTGTCTAATAGAAGGACACAGCTTTACCTCAAGAACTTTGGTGTATTCAGTAGCATCCATTTTCCCTTCAGTCTTGACCAGTCGCCCAGTCCCTGCTGAAGAGAGACACCCCCACAACATAATTTTGCTGCCACCATGTTTCCCAGTGGGTATAGTGTGTTTTTGATGGTGTGCTGTGTTTGCTTTATGCCAAACATAGTGCTTGGAGTTCAATCCTAAAAGGTCCATTTTTGTCTCATCTGGCCATAGCACCTTTGTCCACATAGCAGCAGAATCTCTCGATCTCCCAGGAGACTGAAAGAAGCAGTTTTTTTTTTTTCAGAAAAGGTTTCTCTTTTGCCACCCTGCCATACAGGCCAGCTTTGTGTAAAGCTTGAGAGATTTTCAACATGTACATATTGACCAGTCACAGCCATAAAGTTCTTCAAAGTTGCTTTTGACCTCTTGGCAGCCTCTCTGCTCAATGCCCTTCTAGCTTAATCAGCCAGTTTGGACAGACGGACTGATCTAGGCATGAGTTGGTGGTGCCATACACCTTCCACTTCTTATTGGTGCTGTGAACAGTATTCAAAGGAATAGCTAAAGCCTTTAAAATCGTTTTGTAGCTTTCTCCTGACTTGTGCATTTCTGCAACTTTATCCTGGAGGTCTTTTTAAAGCACTTTCCCAACAATGTAGTTTTTTTTTTTTTTCTTCAGACCCTTTCGGTACTAGTAGTGAAATATTCAAGAGACAGCTGGTTTTATTTTGAAGTCAGGTGGGCCAGTCAGCTTAGTTTTTGATCTGTAAGAACAGTACATTCTAAGGGACTTATCATTTCAACGAACCAGGAATTTCACTAATTGAGTTTTACAGCTAAAAAAACTGGACTTATTTTATTTTCTAATAGGTAATGGGAAAAAAGGTATAGATTTTTATAGGGTATGATAACTTTCTATAGGCACTATGTGTAAATACTCTCAAATTAGAGCTATCGGTGTGCATTTTAAGCTCACAGTCGTTTTCATTTTAAACCTTAGCCCCACTGGTGATATCTATTCTTAATTAAATAATGCATGGCCAAAAGTGTGGCAATATGATTCTAATGCATTTTTTAATAAGACACGAGAACAAGACAGTTGATTAGTGGCCACAACTTAGTGAGACATGAGAATGAATGAATTATCTTGTTTCCATGGCATGGACACAACTAACACAACTTATTTCAGTGCGATATTGGTATTGCTGATTCAGCCATTTTCTAGGTATTGTAGCACATCAATCAAAGTGTAGGATGAATGTCTAGCTAATAAATAAGAAACGCAATTTCGTTCCATCATATATTGTGTATGTGGATGGATGACAATAAAAGCCAACTTGAACTTGAACTACATGTCAGAACATCAAAACGTTAGTTGCTGTATGAACAACAAGCTCTACTACTCTGGTTTGTCATGTTTAGATTATTCATGCCAGATGGCAAATTCTGGGAAAATACTTGTTCGATTTGATGCTGAATGCTCTCAGGACAGGAGAAAGATATTGTCCATGGTTCTGTTTACACAGTTTACGCAAACTGATCCAGAATAAACATGTGGGTATGTAAGGACAAATGAACAAATCATCATCTTTCTTTGCAATTCAGGTATCTATTATTTTGTGTTGTTAAACCAAATTTAGCCTGGAAAAAATAACAACTAATAATGCAACCTCTGACCAACTCACTGGATTATCAGTGACAGCTGTCAGTTGTATGATGTGTAAGTCATTATTTTCAGCAGAGACATCTTGCTCTGCAGTGATGTCAATGATTTCTCATTGTCTGATGTAGCAACCTATTTTCACATATTCCTTTTTTTCCCTCATTCCAGTATTTTAAATGTGTTATCCATCATTCAATCACCAGCCTCTGCTGAACAATGTGTACTGAAACTACACATATACACATTGTCCTCATATATTTGACATAATAATCTATGTGAAGAAAGCCAGCCACCATGTTACGACTGTGCTGTTTAGTGTGTAAAGCCGCTAAAGGCTCTGAGATGCAGCCTACGACCTGCTTACATCCTTCCAACAGTTGATAAAACCCACACGATGTGCATGCTGTTGTTTTCAGTTGAAGTGCTGCTCTGCTGTAATGTGAATTTAGAATCAGCAGAATGCTTAGGTTTACGTTTACGTTTACGTTTACGGCATTTAGCAGACACTCTTATCCAGAGCGACATACATCAGTGCTTTAGTAAT
>JBBPCZ010114977.1:0-10559 GCA_037974445.1 Brycinus macrolepidotus
TATATATTTAACCGTTATATTTAAAGGTTAACAATAAAAGTAAACCAAGATCTACATATTAATGCTATAAAAATAAATGCAGATTGCACCTAAATATAAAACACATTGGCAGTGGCTGATAATTTTACAAGTAGCTATCATGATGAATGCTGCTGAGCTTTGAAAAGGACAGAATTATTACACAACACTCAAATGGAAAAAGCTAAAGCAATGGTCTCGAATATCTCTGTCAGTACAACTGGATCAATAAAATGCAAGTGTAAAGTTTATGGAATTACAACTAATCAACAGGTGTGCCATGCCTTCAGAACAACCAGCATTTAACCACCCCACAATTATCTCTATTATTACACCCCATACAAAATGTTTTTGTGTAAAAAGAAATCAGCTCATCATGTTTGGGGAAAGAAACTTGGTCCTAAGAACACCATACCCACAGTGATGTATGGAGGTGGAAGCTACATCTCTGCAAACTGTACTAGGACATTAAACACCATTAAAAGAAACATGAAGGAAGCAATGTACCAGGAAATATTCATCAGCAAAGAAACAGAAGGAGATGCATGTTTCAACAAGAAAATGATCCCAAACATGCAGCCAAAATAAGTCGAGACAAGTTCCTTGCATTGTTTGTATATGACAACAAGAAAACAGTACTGACAGTGGAGTTGTTGTCGTTTAGGGTTTCAGTTGAGTTTCCATTAGGGACAGATGTCCTGATGCTCTTATGTACAATTTCTTGTTACCTGTCATCTTTACAATTCAAAATTCACAGTTTCAAAAAGATGGCAGGCTATCTTGTACAATGGCCACAGAAAAACATCCCCAATCCCTGATACTGCCATCACCGTGTTTCACAGTTGGGATGAAGTTTTTATGGAATGTTGTGTTATGTGTGTTAAAATCCAGACTACTGATGATGTGTGATGTTGCATCTTGTTCAAAAAAATTAAAGAGAAATTATGAAATGGTTTGTGTTATTTTGTGTTTTTTAGTTATCTTTATCTACTGCTATGATCACATTTCATATATTTTTGGCCATTAATTCATTGTTTAATAATTTATTTATATTATTTAAATGAAGAACGTATTACTTTTGTTTATGAAGTGATAAAAATTCTGCAAAAGCGTTCACAACTTTTCTAACATTTTAAATATATATTTGCTGTCAGAACAAAACCTTCTCCATTTTTCATTTTGTTGCATAATTAGGAAATAACAGCTACCCTGGACACTGTGTTGAATTTTTAATGACAAGCGGATCAACACAAATGGTCCAGAATTACAAAATAATGCACATTATAAGGTAAGACTCCAGTACTTACCTTACTTGTCCAGTAAGATTTAGTTTTTGGAGACACAAGGTTTGTTCTGACAGTGCTGAGTCTATATGAAGGAGAGGCTTGATTTAGCCCTTGAAATACTTCAAGCCTCATGACTGAAAAAAAAAAACACAGTTCAACTGTTCCTTAAAAGGGCCCATATCCCATTTTTTTTTTCTTGTATTTCATTTATTTTTCTGAGGTCCTCTTATGAGACTTATGTGGGTTTATACACCCAAAACTGTCATGATGAATATTTACATGACCATTTTCCAACCTTTCTTTATTCCTTGGAATTAAACAGAATGTTTTTGTCACTGGGCCTTTAACACTAATATATGTAGAACCCTTAAATTACTATTATTATCTTTATGACCCAGTGCTACCTGTTCCTGCAAAAAACTTCTGGAGCGTATTCATGTTTCGGCCAATCTGGTTTTCATCTCAATAAGACAGACAGGTTTCCAGCCGATCAGGGATTTAATTAGGGTTGGTAGGAGAGAGAGAGTGTGAAAAGGGAGAAAGGTGAAAGGAGAAGAGAGAATAAAAGTTACAAGTGGTTTGTGATTTGGATTTTATTAGAGTTCGAAGCTAGAAAATGTTTGGAGAATTAATACTTCTGCATGGGTCCAAATATTAAGTTGCACAGCGGAAAAACAAAGTTTTGATGGACGATATTCCCTCATCTAGAAGTGTCCAGTAATTCTGTGTGGCCACCATGTTTATTTATTTTTTTTCTCTGAGTGATGGTGTCGAATAAAGATAGTAAATGTGGATGTGGTGCCTGGACATTCCGTTCTGAGTGTCTACAGTTTATTTTCTGCTGAACTGAGGTAGAGGACAGATTTGATGGAGATCACAAGGATTTGTTTCTTGAGGCCTGGAGAGCTACAAGGCCTACATTTGGTCCATGGTGGTGAGAGCCGTGTGCTTCAACCCTCAGTTCTGGGATGAGGAGCGCGGTTGAATGTTGTTTTTTTTAAATTGTCATGTGCACCAATGTACGGCCCCAACAAGATTCATTATATAAGTGCATGTCATTTTAGATTTAAAGGGTAAATGTCTTTGTGCTGTTTATTAGAAGTTTTTGGGACCTTATAGAACAAGTTCAACTACTCTTTGGCAAATGGCTCTGTTGATACAAATGCGTTTTCATTTTTTTCCAGTTGTTGTTACTAATTGTTTTCGCTTGAAGTGTCAAAGTTTGGTAACTGCTAACCGTCATTTTACTATTTGCAGCACAGAAGTGTGTGGGTTTGAATTGGGTTAATAGCTTATTAATAATCTGAATGTATAACGAATGTAATACTGGCCATTTGGGTTACATGTGGCTGTATATTGGTAACAATATACTGCAGTTTTCTGGGGAAGTACCTATCATACTGCAGAGTTGTGAGTGTAGTATTTCCTCAGTGGAAGTATGTGCTTCATATTTGTCCGATTGTTACACATTTTAATGGTACTTAGAAAATCCAGTCAGCTCAACATCCACGGCTGGGAATCTAGGATCCTGTTAGCACTCTGTGATAAAACTGTACTCTAGTTTTACTTAGTTTTACTTAGTTTTACTTAGGCGTACAAGGAGGCGAATCCTAGGCACTGCTCACTTGACTCTCCTGGGCGGAGCCTACTGCTGTCACGAGTGGGTTGTAAGTGAGCTCTGTTTTGATTGGCTGCCAATCATTCAAAAAGCAGTCCAGCCAACACGCCTTCTAACTTCAGGGTGAAAGGGTGTGAATATGACGATCCATCTTAATGTATTGGCTTTTGTGACATCAGTTCATTCAAAACAAGCTGTTTTCATGCTTAGTTTTCATATGTGGACGGTACGTTTATGTTATGTACTAGTACAGTTGTTTATGTACTAGATTAAACGTTTTATTTTAAAAAGTAGGACAATTTGATTTTTGGTGATATGAAGCAGGTGGCTGTTCTATTTCGGAATTTTTTGAAGTCATTTCAACGATTATCTAAGAATAGAATTTGCTTTGACAAACTAAGCCTGCCCCCATGCCTTTGAAGGTTTACCTTGTTTATTGTGGCCATCGAACAAGATACTACCTAGTTCTGTTTATAGCTCCTGCGTGAGACAGCTATAACAACGGTCATAATAGCTCTTAGGTTGCCATTTACGCCACTTTATGTAACTCCGCTACAGTTACAACCTCATCCTTTAAAAAGAAATTCTATTTGGTGGTCAAAGCCCTCATTCTCTGATTACAGCGCCATGAATTTACTCATATTGGTTGTTGGCTGGGGGCATGTTTCCACTAAAATGGCATTTTCACTCCCTGGCTAATGGACAAGATTGGATTAGGTACTCTTCCAAATTGTTTTCAAGTAGTATACTGCTAAGGTTGGAGTACACAACAGAGCCATGTGTTGTTGTTTTTTTTTCTATTGTTTTTCCACAGTGCTGAAAAACCCTTTCAGGGACGAATGGAGTGCTGTTTCATAACACTGATGAAAGCCGGGCTCTGTTTGTTTATGTCTGTTCCGACTACCTGGGCCTTTCTTCGCCCTGCATGATGTGAACAGCAAGACGCAGCCATAGCGCAAAAAAGCTGAAGGCCTCGTTAGCGGAAATGCACCACATGCATGCGTAGTCACAGCCGCGGCGTGGAGACCTCAGCATGAGATGAGCTCAAAGCTGAGCTCAAGTTTGGCTGGCGCTGTGAGTCAGTGTTGGTGAGGCGTGGGTGTGTTGGGACGGAGAACAAGCGACTCTGTTTTGTTTTGGTTTGCAAACGAGGCCATGTGTTCCCTGGCGCTGGCTAAATTAGCTCCATTACGATGTGCTAGACGGCGGATGAAAACAGGAAGCCGTCACATGGTGATGATGGCGCGTGCGCCTCCATGGCCGCTGCATTAATATCTCCTAGGGGTGATCATAAACTCACCCTTAAAGGACAGCGCACAGAGAGTTTCTCGTTGCAGGTGACCACTTGATATTCCAAAAAACCTAACGCCTTTTAAGAACATACACAGGAGGAACAAAGGACAACAAAACACTGGATGTACAAGGACAACAAAAAAACAGTCCATCAGTGCTACATACAGACAGGTGACAAATTTAAGGGAAAACCTGAATAAATGAGTGGAAACCCTTAAAAAGAGGGTTCATTGTTGGGGTACTGATCTTCAGTTACAAAGACTGCTTAACTGGCTGGAGTTTCAGGAGGGAATAAAATGGCATCTGCATTTAGCTGAATGGGAAACACCAGTTAAAGGGGTTGGAAAGTGGTGAAAAAGCAAACAATGAATGTTAGGATGCTCGTGCATTAGTATGATATGTAAGGAAAACAGAAGAGAGTCTGTTATTCAGGTGACTGACAATATCAGCGCAGGACATCAGCAAGAACATTCTGTCCATAGAGGGATATTATAGTAGTGCTGCAGTTATATGAGATTACAAATAGAAGACAACGACAACAAACAAAATGCGGCAAGACTGCAGATCTTTAGGTAAAGTCTTTTGAAAGAGATAGTATAGAGTCCAATGATAAGTCCAAAAAGGACATGCAAGAAGCCATTTCAAGAGACATTTCATGCTCAGTTTATAAAAACAATAATACTGCAGTCTCACTCCATCAACAGAGACATCACGTCTTTCTGAGCACAGCCTGCTTTCTGGGAACAGCAGTTCGGCGCACACAGCACTGTGTGTCTGTGTGCTTACATTCATTTTCATATGGGTGCATTCATATAACAGAAAACAGAAGTTACTTCAGACAGATATATTTATCCGCACAGCTACTGTTTACTCTGAACACGTCATCATGAGAAAAATCTTGAAAACACATTTTGTTTGGATATGTCGTTTATCTTTTTCTGCTCAGTGTGATTGCAGCACAAGTGGCATGTCCAGTTGTACTGCAGAGAAGACTTGTTGACAACCTAGACCAGGACAATATCAGAACAATATCAGAGCACAGTGTAAAATCTTACAATTGTTTGTAATACTGAACTGCAGCAAAAACAAGATAGAAAAATGAGGCTTACATTTACAACATTTGGCAGACGCCCTTATCCAGAGCGACTTACAATCATTAGTTACAGGGACAGTCTTACAATCATTAGTTACAGGGACAGTCTTACAATCATTAGTTACAGGGACAGTCCCCATGGAGACAGTCCCCATGGCTTAAGGACACAATGGTAGAAAGTGGCGGGGTTTGAACCTACAACTTTGTGGTCATTGGGTTTTACCCAGTAGGCTACTACCACCCCAAAAAACACATGTGTGAACTGTCTGGGCCTAAAATTCAAATGAGCACTAAAAACTGACATTTCTCAGACCAACACTCCCAGCCTGCTACATCCATGTAGAATGTAGAACAGTGTAACAGGGAGGAATGAGTGAAAGGAGCTCTACATATACAGAGCATATTGCAGACGTCTCTGCTGTGCCCATATCTCACTAGAAACCTTGTCCAGCTTTTATGTGGCGATGTCTGAAAGAAGGAAAGATACTTATTCACTCAATCTCACTGCTACCATGGCTAGTTGGGAGGGTGGACGGATGAACAAATGACAGGCAGATAGATGTTCAAGCCTCGTAGGTCAATTAGGCCTTCTAGCTGAGCTTTCATTAGCATTTGTTAAGTTACAAACAGAAGGACTGTAAGAGAACAGTTTTGTTAAAGCTGTGTGGGCAGGAGTTGCATCAGCCTTGTGATCGGTGAGGGTGCTGTTTATGCAGTACAAGATTACGACAACCCAGTTTGACAATGAAAGGGGAGAATTTAGGCAAAATACACAGTCCATTTAGCGAGCACTAGAATGATATTTACAGGACATATTTTGCTCCTGTTGTGCACCCACTTAGAAAGAAAGAAAACACAAATTGAAATTCCCAGTAGTGTGATGACAATACAAGATACCAGCCTGAGCAGCATACACCTCACAGATACACTGCCATACAATATGCTTAACCTCCCAGACCTCTCTCCTGCAACTGAGATATACCAGCACACAGCCCTGTAAACATTTTTTGTTTTTGAGGGTAAACGTCCTCGTGCTCAAACCTGAGCATTTTCACTGAGACAAAGGAGATAAGTAGGTGGAAGACAGAAAGGCACCAAAGCCAGCAGACTGTAAAGTAAAATAAACCCTCATGTGTGAACTTCTTTCTCTGCGTTTAACCCATTCACCAAGTGAGGTGTGGGGAGGCAGGGGGCTGCCACTAGGGATGCCAACCGTCCCGAATTGTCTGGGACATCCCGAAATGTGGGTGATTTTGATTTGTCCTGTCCGGGACAGCTCCAGTCCCGTATTCCAATCACAGCCTCGTCGGCCACTTGCGATCGTTTAATTATTCCTTACGCACGGTATCCCTGTACAGTCTCTTCTCCTCTCCACCCCCCACGCTCCCCGCATCAGCAAGTGTCCCGCATTTGGCAGTCTGTTTTCCTCTCCACCCCCCCTCCACCCCCGCTCCCCATTCCCCGCTCCCCGCATCAGCAAGTGTCCCGCATTTGGCAGTCTCTTCTCCTCTCCACACTTCTCTACAGCGAAGTGGTCCAAAGCTGTCATGTGACTGCTTCACACCCATGAGCACTATTTATATAACTGAGCGCTCCAAATAATTAGCTTTGGGCGGCTGGTGGCCTAGTGGTTAGGGAGTTGCCCTTACAATCAGAAGGTTGTGGGTTTGAATCCCAACACTGCTAGTGTCATCACTGAGGTACCCTTGAACAAGGTACCGTCCCCACACACTGCTCCCCGGATGCCCCTTGTTGGTGGCAGCCCACTGCTTCAATTGGTGAATGGGTTAAATGCAGAGAAAGAATTTCACACTGTTCACACTGTGTGATGTGGTGTGTTCATGCGTGACTGTAAGGGGACACTTTATTTTACTTTTACTTTGCTTTGTGTTCGAGCACTGGCAATAACTGAGGTACACAAAATGGCAAGGCTGTATTAAGTCAGTGAAAGTACCGTGGAGGAAAGCTCAGCATGGTCCTTGCCTTCTCTGTCTCTTGAGCTGGAGTGGGAGTGCGGCCACGTCCTTGCGTTTGTTGTGTCTGGGCAGGGAATATAAAGTCAAGGGTCCGGCCTCTCCATCGGCTGCTAAACTGGATGCAGCGAGAGCATGGTCATTAGCGCCAGGTGCCGTACACATTGTGCTGGGCAAATGACTCTTGGGTCAATAGAGGCGGCTGGCGAAATGGACCACACTTTCAGGTTAATTACACATAAAACGCCATGACGTAGCATATGCATTAGCAAAGCCCTCGCGGCCTCATCAGCACACATGACTTACAGTAAAAAGGATGGGGAAGGAAACACAGCTGAAGCTGAAAGTGGAGGAGATTCTGTGTCAATGTTAAAGAGTTCAAATCATGATGTTCAGTCAAGGGAAGCCCTGGATTATCTGTAAATGTTTTCCTATGTGCTCAGCCTTGGGCACTGCCCCTCTGCCCCTCTCTCTCTCTGTCTCTCTGTCTCTCTCTCTCTCTCTCTCTCTAAACCACTCACTGTTAACTCAGTTCAGCCAGCAGGAGTGGTTGCTCATTGTCATAGTCATCATGATTCTGCTGTACACAGTAAAAGAGCAGCTGGCGTGGAGTTCACCACCCACCACTCTGACTCCACCCATGCAATCCACTCCAGCTGCCACAGGTCCCAGGGCTGCACAAATGTCTGGGATCACCGGCATATTTATGCATTGAGATTACCTTTGTCATTACTAAGCGCTCCTCTAAAAGAAAGGGACCCCCCCAACGTTGTGAGAGCAGTATGAACCCAGTGTACCGCAGGATGAACCCAGAGCAGTGCGGACAGCAGTCAATAGTAATTACCCATTCTGTTCCAGCGGCACCTGTCCAGCAGCTCATCTTCCATGGAGGCCCTTCGTCTCAAACTGCCCTCATACGTGCAGTATGGAATATACTGGAAAACTTAACAGCAGCAGAACAGACTAGCATGCAGTCATCCTGTCACAGCTCTCAGGGTTAGTTTTTCACTCTTCACTGTACGGCCAGTGATTATAATTAAAGTGAAAAGTGATAGTGAAAGTGATAATGATCATTCAGTCATACGTGAACACACCACAGCACACAATGTGAACAGCACGAAATTCTTCCTCTGCATTTAACCCATTCACCAAGTGAAGCAGCGGAGAGTTGTTGCTATTTGGGCTATTTTTCTACTTGCACGACAACAGTACGGGTGTAGTCCTATTTATCGGACACATATGAAACCTGCCGAACGAAGGAAGGAATAAATGAATAACATTAAAGCAAAAACAAATTAATGGATGAAAAATGTGGGACAAAAAGGCATAAATAAATAAATAAATTTTTTTTTTAATTTAAGCATTTACGTATTTTAGCATGTATATATTTTTAGCATTTGTTCGTTTATTAATTTGTTTGTGTGTTTATATATAGATTGGGTTTTCATTTGAAATCCCAGGAAAATGCAATGTTTCTACAGGTCTGTCCACTGTTACCGATGATGGAGACTGAAATGAGCGGTAATGTTACAGTATGCCAGTGTTTTGTTGTTTAGAAATAAAGTACGTGTAGTTCTCTGTAGTGTGAAACTGATAAATACTATTGACATAATAAGCTAGCTAATGATTTAGCAGCTGTAGCCTGGAGTTAGAAACCTGGCTGCTATTTAAATACATTTACACTACGCATTAAATATCATTTTAAGACATGAGTATTATGAAATTAGCATTTGAAAGTTTGCTTGTGGGACACAGAAACGGTAAAAGTCACCTTGTTTGGGAATATATCTAGTCTTGGCAATAACTTTTAGCTAACGTAGTTTAGCGTACTGCAGTAAACAGGGCTACCACACACATCCTCGGTTTAGTACTACTTTAATCCTCTTATTAATTTCACTGTTTCCTCCTTGGGAATGCTAAAATATGGCTGCTGTAGCTCAGTGAGCACTGTGATGCTCCACAATAACATTTTGAAATAACTTCTGCAGTGACGTATTTGTTATAGGTCGAAGTGGTTTATATTCTGCTCATGGAGAATACATTAGGAGGAAACATTCACTCTATCTACCAGCTGTTTAGTTGTCTGATCTAGGTAGTTGTGTCTGAAACCCACTCCTAACCGATACATCGCTAAAGTTATGTTAGTGTCACCTCATTAGCATGTAGTGGAGGAATCACATGTGTATACTCATTAAATTATTCAACCATTCCTACCCACATTTATTTATTTATTTAGGACTGTGTGACATTGTTTACTTATTTGTTTGTTTATTTGTTTGTTTCTATGATCCATCACACATATTATTTATCTAATTATGATTTCGTGTCACATATGTTTTCCAACAGCCCCGCGGTGGCGCAGTGGGTAGCGCTGTGCTTCACACCTCCAGGGTTGGGGGTCTGAATCCGGGTCCTGGTCTTGTGTGTGTGGAGTTTGCACGTTCTCCTCGTGGTGGCGTGGGTTTCCTCCAGGGTCTCTGGGTTTCTCCCACAGTCCAAAGACATGCGCGTCAGTTGAACTGGGGATTCTAAAAACCGTAGGTGTGAGTGAATGGTGTATGTGTGCCCTGCGGTGGGCTGATACCCCGCCCAGGGTGAGTCCCTGCCTCGTGCCCGTAGACCCTGGGATAGGCCCCGTTACCTGCGACCCTAGTAAGGAATAAGTGGTTACAGAAAAAAATGTCATTAATATTTTTTATTTTTTTTTTTTTTTTGCTTTTATGCCACTACTTTATTTATTTGAATAGTTTATTTGTTTATTTTAAAATTTGCACATTTGACCCTCATGCTTCGGTTGGCATTCTGATAAATGAAAGGCTTTGACACTGGCTCTTTATTGATTCTCAATTAATGTTAGGAGGCATGTTGTGCACATTCCTAGAAATCCTTAAAGCAGCAGCTCACCCTTTGGTTTCTCTTGCCTGAGACGCTCCCCTGAGTGCAACATCATTCGTTTTTTTCCCCCCCCTCACGCTTCCCTTCTGATGGCCTGCTGTAGTCATAATTGAAGTGATGTCTGTGCAAAGTCAGGTCTCTAATGGACTCCACAGTTATATAACGCCGGAGTAGATGCAGTATGGTGATGGGTACCTAAGAGGAGAGATGAAAAGAGCAAGAGACGGCAGCTGCTGGTGGACAAATAATCAAATCTCTTCGACACCCACTCCCCATACCAGCAGCGCTGAGATAGCTTACTTTTGCTTTAGGTGTGTAGTAGCTGGCAGTAACTTGGTTGAATAGCGGATGTTGATTTAAGTATAGAATTTCAGGTTGAAGAC
>JBBPCZ010114998.1:0-10558 GCA_037974445.1 Brycinus macrolepidotus
AATTTTGTGCTGTTCACACTGTGTGCTGTGGTGTGTTCACGTATGACCGAATGATCACTATCACTATCACTATCACTTATACAGAGCTATGTAGTAATAGAATCAACTGTACATATAAATTCAACTTACAGGCGATTCTTTCCCAAGGCACCAACAGCGGGAAGAAAGATACAAAGCAGATGCCACAATCAGAGGAATCGGAGAGAAATCTCAGTTCAGCATAAAACTTCACTGGCTAAGTTAACCGTTGATGCGACGAAGCAGAAACTTATTTCAAATCGCTCTAACTGATGAAAATGAATTATTTTCTTATAATAGCCAAAATGACAGTTACAAATGAGACTTACACTCTCAAACTAACACACTTTTGACCCAGGGTTCGTCTCTCCTACCGCTGTGTGTTTAGTGGCTCAATTCTCCGGCACACTCAGTGTTTTCAGCAGCTCTGCTGGGCTGACAGGGTGAGGTGACATCACAGTGCTCACTCAGGTGCTCTGTCTCTCTCAGTATACACATTAAAGGAGACTCTCCCCAAACATTACGGAGGTTACTCGACCACAAAAATAAAAATTTTAAATAATTAATACTCAGCCCCTGATGATCTGATTGATTAGATGAGTACAAGCTCACAGAAGGGGATATTAACAGATGTTTTGATGTTTAAAACATGGTCATATTTCAAAAACTGTAAGAGAAGAAGTAGCTTAAAAAATGGGTGGAATAAAAATAAAAACAAAAGAACACGCACGCATATACACACATACGTGTGCTCGCACACACACAGAGCATTTTTTTGTTTTATACGATCAGAAATAAAAATATATTTAGTTGTTTTGACTTTTAAATGATGCCATTTTTAAAAAATCAACGCCGTTTTAAAGTTCCCCAAAACTGTAAATTTCATTTTTTTTCAGTGATCACGAAACTAAGCTTCCTGTGATGTTTAAAGTAAAGTAAAGTAAAGTAAAGTAAAGTGCCCCCTTTAAAGTAAAGTAAAGTTTAGAGGCTCCACTGTGGACAGCAGCTACAAATAAGGGTGTCCTTTTGTACACGACTGTGTTTAACAGCAGTGCGCTTATTTTCTGACGGTTAGTTGATTGAAGGCTCAAAAATACAGTGCCTTAAAAAAGTGTTCATACCACTTGATCTTTACACATTTTGTTACGTTACAACCGCAAACGTAAATGTATCTCATTGGGATTTATATGATAGACCAACACAAAGTACCACAAAGTGGAAGGAAAATGATACGTGGTGTTCATAATTTTTTACAAATAAAAATCCAAAAAGTGTGGCATGAATTTATATTCAGCCCCCTTTACTTTGATACCCCTAAATAAAGTCTAGTGCAACCAATTGCCTTCAGAAGTCACCTAATTAGTAAATAGAGTCCACCTGTGTGTAGTTTAATCTCAGTATTAATACAACTGTTCTGTGACGGCCTCAGAGGTTTGTTAGTGAACAAACAGCATCATGAAGACCAAGGGACACACCAGACAGGTCAGGGATAAAGTTGTGGAGAAGTTTAAAGCAGGGTTAGATTATAAAAAAATATCCCAAGTATTAATCTGAGAAGCAGCCAAGAGGCCCCTGGTAACTCTGGAGGAGCTGCAGAGATCCACAGCTCAGGTGGGAGAAACTATTAGTCATGCTCTCCACAAATCTGGCCTTTATGGAGGAGTGGCAAGAAGAAGGCCACTATTGAAAGAAAGCCATAAGAAGGCCTGTTTGCAGTTTGCCACAAGCCATGTAGGGGACACAGCAGACATGTGGAAGAAGATGCTCTAGTCAGATGAAACCAAAATTGAACATTTTGGCCTACATGCAAAACGCTATGTGTCGTGGAACCTAACACTGCACATCAACCTGAACACTCCATCCCCACTGTGAAACATGGTGGGGGCAGCATCATGCTGTGGGGATGCTTTTCTTCAGCAGCAACCGGGAAGCTGATCAGAGTTGATGGGAAGATGGATGGAGCTAAATACAGGGCAGTCCTGGAAGAAAACCTGTTAGAGACTGCAAAAGACTTGAGACTGGGGTGGAGGTTCACCTTCCAGCAGGACAACAACCCTGAACATACAGCCAGATCTACAATGGAATGGTTTTGATCAAAGCATATTCATGTGTTAGAATGGCCCAGTCAAAGTCCAGACCTTGAGCCTATTGAGAATTTGTGGCAAGACTTGAAAATTGCAGATGCTCACAGATGCTCTCCTTCAAATATGACTGAGCTGTAGCTATTTTGCAAAGAAGAATGGGGAAAATTACAGTCTCTAGATGTGCAAAGTTAGTAGAGACATACCCCAAAAGACTTGCAACTGTAATTGCAGTGAAAGGTGGTTTGACAAAGTATTGACTCTGGGGGGGGCTACACTTTTTGGAGTTTTATTTGTAAAAAAAAATTGAACCACCAAACAGTGAGACATGTCTAAACTGACCTTTGGTGTCTTGAAGTCCATTAATGAACCTGCTGTGTGTTTTGCTCTGCATTTTTTTGCTCTGCGTTTGTGTTTCATCCCTTTGCAGCCACCATATGCATGACGTCACAATGTGGGATATTGAACCGACACCTCTTCTGACTCTTTTCATTCAGTGTGCCATGTTTTACCCCTCAACCACGGAGGTGGGCGTTAACTCACTGTATATTACCAAGCCATTTATGGTTAAGGATGGCTGAAAATGGGTGGAGCAATTTGCTCTTGCCCAAAAACGAGTGTGAAAAGCATGCATTGTTGTGTTCATGGGCTGATTATTTCTATTTAAAACACAACAAACAGAAAACAGTGACAAACATCTTTTTTTATCACTGACCTGAGCTTTAGTATCTTAAAGGCTGTTTATGAGCCTTCTGTGTCTTTAGCTAACACGATCACACTAATAATATAAAACTTAAGAACAATAATAGTGACCACAATAACCTCTGGTCCTGATAGCATACCTGGACGGGTGCTTAAAGAGTGTGCAGACCAGCTGGCCAACATCCTCACTGATGTGTTTAACACCTCTGAGTCAAGCTGTTGTTCCAGCATGTTTCAAGGCCACCACAATCATCCCTGTTCCCAAGAAATCATCTGTGATCGGTCTGAATGACTACAGTCCTGTAGCACTCACACCAGTCAAGATGAAGTGCTTTGAGAGTCATTAACGACATCAAAGTTGCCCTTCCCAGCTCACTGGACCATCTTCATTTTGCTTATTGCTCCAACCGGTCCACGGACGATGCCATATCCACTGCACTACACCTGTCACTCAACCACCTGGACAAGAAAAACACACGTAAGGATGCTGTTCATCGACTTCAGCTCAGCATTCAACACTATTGTCCCCCAGAGACTTTCCACCAAGCTGAGCAGGCTGGGCCTCAACACACCCCTGGTGAACTGGATTTTAGAGAGGCCTCAGTGAGTCCACATTGGCACTAACACCTCCAGTACCATCACACTGAGCACAGGAGCACCACAGGGCTGTATCCTCAACCATCTGCTCTTAACACTCCTGACTCATGACTGCTCAGCAGAGTCCATTACCAATCACATCAAATTTGCAGATTACATGTCGGTGGTGGGTCTCATCAAGAACAACGATGTCTTAGCCTATATAGAGGAAGCGACAAGACTGGCTGCCTGGTGTAAGTACAACAGTTTCTCTCTCAATGTCGATAAGACAAAAGAGATGATAATTGACTTCAGAAAATCCAGCCCTGCACTTTCTGCGGAGACCGAAGGGAGCGAGCTTCACCCCACCAATCCTCACCACATTCTATAGGAGCACCACCGAAAATCTGTTCACCAGTTGCATCCCTGTCTGGTATGGAAACTGTAATGTTTTGGACTGTAACACACTGCAGCGGATAGTGAAAGCAGCTGAGTAGGTTAATGGTATGCCTCAAACAGAATCAGATTCAGAATCGCATTTATTGGCTAAGTATGTGAGCGAGCAAACCAGTCGATGGTGTCTCTCAAGCACAACAGTATAAAACAACAACAATATGTAAAGTTACAATGAAAAATATACTGAACAATATAATATACAATAATATACAATCTACAATATGAATACGCAATATGGATTTATATTTATAAATGTAAAGACAAATGTTAATATATGTATATAAGTATTTGTACATATATTATGTTTATACTATTTATAAATATATATGTGTGTGTGTATAAATAAACAATACAATATGATAAACAATTTAAATCTTATATACAGAAAATACAAAGAAATACAGGATGTATACCACGAAGTGTGCATAAATTGCAGTTGCAGAACTGTAATTGTGCAGCATGTGACAGATCAGCTGTTTAGGAGGGTGATGGCGAGGGGAAAGAAACTGTTCCTGTGTTGGCTGGTCCTAGTCTGCAGACTTCTATATCGTCTGACAGAGGGCAGCAGGTCAGAAAGTCTGTGTCCAGGGTGTGAGGGATCTGTAATGATTTTCCCTGCCCTTTTCCTGGTTCTTGAGAGGTACAGGTCCTGGATGGAGGGCAGGGGGGCACCAATGATCCTTTCTGCTGACCGTACAACAATGGGACTTACAGTTTATGACAGGGAAACACTCTGGGACATCAGAAACAACATTTCACATGTAGTTTTTAAGTCTTTCAAGCCCAGCCCAACCGGCAGAGATACTCCAGAACATGGACAACAAAGGACGCAACCCAGCGAACCGCAGCGGCGAACAAAGAAACACCGCGGGACCCATGGCAGAGTCCGAAACAGACTGAGGAAATGAGCACATCGTCCTCCACTGCCCAGCATTCTGCTCGCTAATGTCTAGTCTCTGGAAAATAAACTGGACGACCTGAGAGCTAGAGTGGCTTTCCAACGGGACGTGAGGGACTGCGACATCTTGTGTTTCACTGAGACATGGCTGACCCCCCTCGTACTGGACCAAGTGGTGACTCCGTCTGACTTTTTCTCCGTGTTTCACATGGACAGGACAGCGGAGGCTAACAAAACCAAAGGAGGAGGAGTATGCTTCATGGTGAATACTAAGTGGTGCGAGGCAAAGAGCGTCTCAGTTCTCTCTCGCTCCTGCTTGCCTCATTTGGAATATCTAACAATCAAGTGCTGTCCATTTTATCTGTTATTACCACGGCGGTCTACAATCCACCTCATGCGGACACAGGCGCGGCGCTGTCTGAACTACACGATGTGCTTGGTGCGACTCAACTTAAACACCTGAACGCAGTGTTCATCGTCGTGGGGGACTTTAACAAAGCGAACCTCAGACAAGTCATGTCGTACTTTATTCAACACATCACATGACCAACCAGGGGTGCAAACACGTTGGAGCACTGCTACATGCCATACAAGCAAGGCTACAAGGCGGTTTTGCAGCGTACTTTTGGAAAATCAGACCATTCCGCCATTTTCCTCATGCCGGAATATAAACAAAAGTTTCGTCACGAAGCTCCGGTCATGAGGGAAGTGAGGCGCTGGACTGCTGAATCAGAAGCCACGCTACAAGACACACTTGATGACGTAGACTGGGACATGTTCTGGTCATGCGCAGACGACATCAATGAGTTTGCAGAGGTAGCGGTTAGCTTTGTTAGCATGCTTGCTGATGACATTGTTCCCACGGCAACAATGAAGGGTTTCCCCAACCAGAAACCATGGGTTGACGGAAGCATCCGGAAGGCAGTGAATGGCCACACCGGCACTTACAACACTGGACTCAACACTGGCGACATGAGCGCTTACAATAAGGCATCATACTGTGCCTGGCGCGCAGTGAAGGAAGCCAAGTGCCGTTACCGGGAGCGAGTCGAGTCGCACTTCCAATGGAGCGACGGGCGCCGAATGTGGAGTGGACTGTGCACCATCACGGATTTTAAAAGTAAGAACACCGTGTCCGCATGTGCAGACTCTGATTTCGCTGACAAACTAAATGTGTTCTTTGCCCGCTTTGAGGGTAGTTGTGCTAATGCTAGCCACACGGCAAATGAAGGCAGTAGCCAGCTGACGGAGTGCGGTGATGTCATCACCATTGCGGAGCACGACGTGCTCAGGGCGCTACGGCGGGTCAACGCAAGGAAAGCACCAGGATCGGACGGCATCACCGGGCGACTGCTGCGCTGCTGCGCCGACCAGCTGACCGGAGTCTTCACCACCATCTTCAACAAGTCTTTGGCTCAGGCTGTGGTCCCAACCTGCTTCAAGAGGTCCCAGTCCCGAAGAACAGCAAGCCCTCATGCCTGAATGATTACCGACCAGTTGCACTCACGTCGGTGGTTATGAAGGTTTTCGAGAGACTCGTCAAAGACCACATCACATCCTCCATCTCCAGCATCACTGACCCACTTTAGTTCACCTACTGCCCAAACAGATCGACGGATGACGCCATCTCCCACGTTCTGCACTCCACCCTCAGCCATATGGAAAAGAAACATGGTAACTATGTGAGATTGCTGTTCATTGACTTCAGTTCAACTTTCAATACAATAGTCCCCCATTGACTGTTCACCAAGCGGAGGGAACTGGGTCTGAACGACCGCTTGTGTGCCTGGGTGCTCAACTTCCTCACAGGCAGGCCACAGGTGGTGAGAGTTGGTGGCTGCGTCTCCAGCATCATCACCCTCAACACAGGAGCGCCTCAAAGATGTGTCCTCAGCCCTCTGCTTTACACCCTCTACACACATGACTGCTTGGCCGCACACAGGTCCAACTTGGTCATCAAGTTCGCAGACGACACCGTCATGCTGGGCTTCATCTCCAACAACGACGAGACTGCTTACAGAGAAGAGGTGGAGAACTTGACATCGTGGTGCCAGGAGAACTGCCTCCAACTGAACATCAACAAGACCAAGGAGCTGGTGGTGGACTGATGGTGGAGTCAGCAGCGGCCATATACCCCCTCAACATCAACGGGACTGCAGTGGAGAGGGTGAGCTGCTTCAAGTATCTGGGTGTTCACATTTCCGAGGATCTAACATGGACTGCATACATTCAAGCCCCGTCCAAGAAAGCAAAGCAGCGTCTCTACCACCTGAGAAAATTTGGAGTTTCTCCTGTGATCCTAAAAACTTTTTATTCTGGTGATGTAGAAAGTGTTTTGACACAGAACATCACCTCCTGGTTTGGGAACAGCTGTGTCCAGGACATTTAGAGACAACAGAGAGTGATTCGGGCTGCAGAACGCTGCAGCACATCAGCTCTGCCGTCTCTCCAGGACATCTACACCAGGAAATGCAGGACCAGAGCAATCAGGATCGTTAGAGACTCATCCCACCTCAGTAACTTCTCAACCAGGACATGCCACCACAGCTAGCTAACCGTACATAACTCTTCAGACAATAATATATGTACAAATTGTATATTCTATGTCCCATATATATACCCATCTGTTTATGTGCCCTAATCATCAAAATATGGCACCCTGCACTTTATCATGCATATAAATACCATTGCACATGTACAGTATATATTCAGATGTCTATTTTGCACAATTATGTCTGTCTATTTTTGCACAATATGTCTATTTGCACGGTATGCTCATTTCAGATGCACGTTTTCCCAATATGGTAATTTCACTTCTCATTTACCCTCACCCATGCAGCGAACAGTTTTTTTAGAACAACAGTGTCCACACAGAAGTTAATGTATTCTGTAATGCAGTCTGTCAGATTGTCGATATTGTCCCCATGGGAACATGAGAACATCCCAGTCCGTTGCCTCAAAGCATCCCTGCAGAGTCTCCTCTGTCTCCCTTGTGCATCTTGTCACAGTTTTCTTGACTGCAGGTTGCCTCTGGACAGCAGGTTTGTAAAGGGGCTGGAGATGGACAAGGTGGACAAGGTTGTGGTCAGCCCTGCCCAGGGAAGGGAGAGAGATGGAGGTGTATGCTTCAGTAGCATTGGCATGGAACAGGTCCAGTGTTTTATTGTCTCTGGTCTTGCAATTGACATTGTTTAAAGGTGGGCAGAACAGTTGAGAGGTCTGCGTGATTAAAATCCCCTGAGATGGCCATAAACGCGTCTGGGCTCCGAGTCAGGAGGTCTGCTGTCACAGAGCTGATGACATCACACGCCTGCGCCGCATTAGCATCGGGGGCTATGTAAACAATGATGATAATGACCAGGGAAAACTCTCTGGGCAGATAATATGGCCAGAGACCAACTGGTAACAGTTCAATGTGTTGAGTACACACAGTCACCCTAGTGTGACTGGGAGACCACCAGTGGTTGTTGACATAAAGAGTGAGTCTTCCTGGCCTCTTCTTCTCTGTCCACTCTCACACACTGAAAACCATTTAAATCCACCACAGAGTCCAGGATGTTTCCATGCAGCCATGTCTCCATGAAACACACTACACTGCACTCCAGGAAAGTGACCTTAAGTAGAAAATGGAAGTGTGAATGGAATGGCTGCTGACAATATTTCAGGTTTGGATGTACACATTAAAGACGATAAGTTAAATGTGGCTGACTGACACTGCTGTGTGAGGTTTGGAAGCATCGCGATGAATAGGCAATGCTGCATCGTGTAGAGGGACACAAGAGGTTTTAAGCTGGCCTAAATTTGTGCAGCCTCCACTACCTTTTTTTTAAGTCAACTACTTTGGGCACAAATCTAGGGCATGTGTTTTCCTGCCATTAGTACTTCAAGCATGTATGCTTCACTTTATTTTTAAGACACACTAGGGATTTCTTTTTTACTCGCACCCCTTCTGCTGCATTCTCACAACGAATGACATGGGGCTTAAGACTGAGTGAGTAATAAAAATCTCTCTGCCGCAAAGCACCAGCATTATTATTAGCCTAGCTTTGACATGGCTCAGATTTCGCTAGCCTTACTTCCTGGTATGATAGAGCCTTACTCTCTTTGGAGGGAGTGTTATGATATGTCTCATTGGGTCTCATATATCCCCCAACACAGAACCAGTCTTGACGCTCCTCAGGCCCTGTGCAAACCAGTGGATAGTGGTTGTCGACACTAGGAGAAGGAGGAGAAGGTGGTTCCCTTGAATAATTTGCAGGGCCCTATGCAACTTGTGCAGTGAGCTTCAGGGCCAATCGGCTGTGCCCAGATGCCAAACACTGCAGAACTAGAAGGTATGGGTGTGTTTCTAAAGATGACTTTGAACCACGGAATCTGTCTTCATTCATGGACTCACGGTGGCCAAACTAGTTTAAGCTTGGTCCTGCAGTGCACTTTTTTCAGTCCATCTGACTATTGTATTGTCTACCATAATACAACACACTACACATGAAACTAAAATTTCCAAAAATTATTGCAACAGTGCTGCCTATCAAAGCACCCAAATAACTCAAGATGGAGTAATGTGTTGGAGTATGGGTTATTTGTTACAGCAAAGGGCTCATATAATTATTCTAAAATATTCCAATTCATATATACATTTTTTTATTTTATTTTCAGACCATTGTTATAGTCATTGTTACATGACTATAACACTAACTTGACACTAAAAGATAGTGTCAAGTTAGACTATCTTTTAAATAGTCTAACTTGACACTATAAGACCTGTTGCTTCCGTTGGTATGAATATCTGCTCCTTGGAATTGAAAGAAAATTTAAGTTTAACATTGGCTGTCCATCAGTTGATATGTCTTTTGACATGTTTCATAAGCTTTTAGGTTGCAGAAACTTTGTGAATTATCACTTACAATCCTTAAAACAGGTTTCTTTTTTCAGTTTACAGAAATAAATCATTATGACTGATATATGATTAATATATATACACTACTAGTCAAACATTTAGATCCACCTAACTGCATATGTATTTTTCATGGTTTGTAATTATTTGAGCTTAGTTCTTAAATGTAAATTAAAATTGCCAAATACAGATAGTAGTATGTTGATGTCTGTGTACTTTTTACCAAAACAATTACATTTAAATAAAAATATTTTCTTGATACACAATATACCAAGATGTGTTTTTTTCCAACATCTGATAAGTTGGAAAGGACAAAAAGGAACCAGTAGTTCTACATATAAAATACAAAAATTTAGTGCTTCACAGTGTGCTGACCTAAACCAAATTAAACAAAATTAGCCGGGCAGTGTACTGACAATACTACAAAATGCTCACACAAGCATGTTAAGACATTTGGCATATAATTTATCCATAAAACAATACATATCACCATACTGCACAGATCTAGTCACATTCAACAGAAATCAGAATGTGTTTAGTTGATGTGAAACATTTATTCCACTGTAGATTCCCAGCCATTCTATTCGGTTAATATGATATTTCTGTCTTGGTAGCTTGGCTGAGATAGCTCAGAGAAAAAAAAAATCACAACAGTTTTTTGTATAATAACCAAACGTTACAATGTAATAAGAACATTACTACAACAATTCCAGAGCTTACCAACCAGCATGACGGTGACTTAATAAATTATAACAAGCATTATGTTTATACAAAAAGCATGATGATAGCAAATAAAGATAAATAATTAATGATTAATTAATTCATTAACTACTGTGAGTTGACCTCCTACTGAACGGACGCGCATCGCATCGCTCCGCTTCGCTTTTAGCTTTGCTTTGCTTTTAGCTTCACTTTTTATTTACCTTCGCT
>JBBPCZ010115009.1:0-10557 GCA_037974445.1 Brycinus macrolepidotus
GGTGTGCAGGAGTAGTTGAAGCTGAAATTTTAGCGAGTCTTAATAAATAAATAATTACTCTATCTATACAAGTACTAAAAAACTAACTATATGAACTAAAATAAATAAGAGAAAAACAGAAAGAAGAAGAAAAGCAAATGCAGAGAGTACGCCAGACAGGCTGCCGTCCGTGATGGCGCCAGAAGTAGAACACAGACGAGAGATCAGTTAGTGGGCTGTCCTCACCATCAGACCCCGCCCTGCTGCCGCTTCCTCATCTTGTGCAAGCAGCACTGTGGCGGGGTCCGGTGAAGGAGCTGGGTGCCTGTGTCGTTGTGGGGCTCGCCGTGGGCGTGGCTGGTTTTTCCTCTGAGGTATGTTGGCTGAACTCCGGTCAGTTCCTCCCTACCAATAGCGGAATGGGGAGCTCCTGTATGAAACCCACGATCACTGGCCACTCTTCTTTACTCTCTCTCACCGTCTAACGTGCCGCGGGGACCTCACGGATGTCTCCGTGGACGCATGACAGGTGTCTTTTCGGCTCACCCCCTCTCCATGACTGCGGGGGTGTTTGCTTAGGGGTGGTTGGCAGTGGTTGGTGTGATGTTGTGGCTCACGAAGTCTGGCTCGTCGTTCTCTCCTCTCCATCTCCAGCGTCGACGAGGCTCATACCAGAGCGGTGACCATTTCTCTCACCCCCTGCACTTCTCTCATCCTGACGGCCTTCCTTTTCTTCCTGGGGAGTGTTCTGAGGAACCGGTCGATGGTGATCTGTTCTACAACCTCCTCGGCTGATAACCCACCAAGCTGCAGCCGTCTACGGGAGAGCCGGTGTAGGAAATATTAGCTCAAAATTAATGATAATTGATTCTCCACCAGATAAATATTTAGGAAATATTTATCAATTAATTTATTTAATTTATTAATCACTTAGGTGACGTATATCAAAGCAGGTTTATCCAGTAAATTACCCGTCCACCGGAATAATTCAAGAAGAATACATTAATTAACTTTACAAGTTCCTTTTAATTGCGCAGTTAATCAGAACTTTGCTTAGATAGGGGAATTTAGAGGTTAAATTTCAGTTTCAGAACATAGGTAGGTATCGTCCGAGCAGGGATTTCTCACATTCAAACAAAGGAACAGAAATTACTGATCTCAATAAAATGACATTTATTAACTATGTGAGACAAACACATTAACACACATACAACATAAAACGGAGAAATGATAAGAGATAATGATTGATTGGAGTATTATGAGATAAACTGAGGGTTTAACTGAGATACTTCAACTACCTTCGCCTAGTGACCGTAAGGAAACAAGGACACAACCCAGTCCAACAGGAGACATTAACCAGCGTAACCAACACATGATCACCTTGCACCAAAAATCACCAAAATGACAGCTAGATGCGTTTTTCTTGTTGCTGGTCCGCACGGTGGTGGAAGTCTCAGCAGGAGCACGGCAGGCTTCAGCCATGTGACTGATGGTCACGGGAGCGAAGAGTCTGGTAGTTCAGCAGTGATGGCTTCTTGTAGAAGACATGAAAAGTTCTGTTGATAGCAGCAGTTAAAAAGGAATCAGAATGGAGGAATTATTGCCCTGAGTTTGCAGAATTTCGACTCAGCTTTGTCTGAGTTTGTTGTTTAAATGGACCACGAGGGGCCGAGGCTCCGCCCCCACCCTCTCACAGCTGGCCAATCATCAGTGAACCTTTTGGTGCTGGCGACAAAGGAAGGGATTGGCTTTTCCGGGAGATGAAATTATAGTTGACCGAAATAAAGTTCCATAACTTGTACATAGTTCAAAATTGTGTCTCGAAACTTACAGTGCATTATTGATGAGTTCCAGAGCTTTCTCATGAGCCCAAACATGACCGGTGTATCAACCAGCATTCACAGACTATGGCTTAACTGACAAATACCTGGTTAATTTTACCACAATTATTCCGAAATACTTTCAAATGAGTGAACATGTGATTGTGTTGATTCTTGTTAGTGATCAAAACCCATTCCGACTTCACCAAGGCTTCGAAACTATAAGTTTGAGTTTTGGAATCAAAGAATTCTTGGATTCTTTGTTTCAGCCCAGGCTTCCTTTGTCTCTGGAAACATGTGGCTGGCTCCAGGCAGGGCCAGGCAGACATTTTACACTTTTATCTTACTTAAGGACACATTTTGAAATTAAATGGGCATTACGAACATTCTTGGCTTTAAATTCTGATCAAAACAAGACCAAGCACATGTACCTTCTTTTGAATGGATATGGACTTTTCATGCATATAATAACCTTGTTTAGAGTTAATGGCTAAAACACAGAAACACAACTTTGGGGTTATACCATACAGAATTATTTTTTAAATACTTTTTTAATGCTTGGGATAAGAGTATTTTTAACACAAATAGGAGTATAATCAATGAAAAGTCTCTGCTGAGGAATTTCCGAGGGGAGGTCGAAAATTCAGGTCAGTCTTTGAATGGCCTTTTGCGTTCCGTTTTATTGCCTTTGAGAGATTATGGGGTTATCTCGTGAGGAGATGGTGATATGACCAGATGGCCTCTGCTTCCTGGGGTGCAAGGAGAGAAAAATCTTTTGTTACTGAGGAGAGAGCCTGCTGCTTTCCAGATGTCGCTAGACTTCTGACCTCTCCCCTGAGTGGTGTAAATTGGGTAATCAAACTGTCTTTTCTGTCAAGTCAGAGGGGACGTAAAACAGAATTATTCCTTTCCCGGTGAAATAGGGCAGGGTTGCCCAGACACAGCGTCTCTGACTTCACTTTTATCCTTTTTTGGGTGAAAAGACAAAAGTCTTTATTTAATTGAGGAGGTGATCCTACACCACCATTAATGTGGGTTTTAGTGAGGCGTTGCTTTATCCACTCACCATTGTGGGCACACTGGACCAGGTTAATGTAGTCAGCCTGCCTGCTGGGGTCACTGAGGTGCCCACCCAGCTTGCCAGCTTATCATGCCAGTTAACAACTTCTGTGCAGGATCAGATTGAGGGCCTAGATTTGTCATTGTTGCCCCCTGAAGAGCAGAAACCAGTGAGGACTCTCTTCAGAAAGTACATTTCTGTGTTCTCTGCCCATGATACTGATCTTGGGTGTACTAACTTGATTTCACATGATATCCCTTTGGTAGATGAGGTTCCTGTAAGACAGCGTAAGATGAGGTTGTTAAGGAGCACATCAATCAACTGCTGGCGGCACAGGTAATTCGGGAGAGTAGCAGTCCCTATGCCTCCCCCATTGTGTTAGTTAAAAAGAAAGGTGGCAGTTTGTGGATGTGTGTTGATTACAGGCAGCTTAACAACAAAACCCGGAAGGATGCGCTCCCTCTGCCACACATTGAGGAATCTTAGGATTCATTGACTGGTGCTCAGTGATTTTCCACCATGGATCTGGCTAGTGGATATAACTAGGTCCCCGTTACTGAGAAGGATTGACCCAAAACGGCATTCTGTACACCCTTTGGGTTATTCGAATGGAATCGGATGCAATTTGGACTTTGCAATGCCCCTGGTACTTTCCAGAGGCTGATGCAGAGGATCTTTGGTGACCAACAGGGCCAGTCTTTACTTCTTTATCTTGATGATATTGTGGTTTTCTCCTCCACAGTAGCACAGCACTTGGTGTGGTTGGATGTGGTGCTGGGCCGGCTACAATAGGAGGGCCTCAAGACCAAGCTCACTAAATGTGCTTTCTTTCAGCAGGAAGTGCGCTATTTGGGTCATGTCATCTCTAGCAAGGGGGTCTCTATGGATCCCACAAACTGTGTCAGAGTTGCGGTCCTTTCTGGGGTTTGCCAGCTATTACCGGTGTTTTATGGAGACTTTTGCTAAGCTTTCAGCCCCACTGCACCGATTGGTGGCAGAGTTGGGTGGTAGGTCTGGCGGGCAGCCTTCAGGGAGTATCACAAGTAAGTGGACAGAGGAATGCCATAGAAGATTTGAGAACTTAAAGGCTAAGCTCATTATGGCACCAGTGCTTGCTTATGCTGACTTTTCACTGCCTTTTGTCTTAGAAGTTGATGCCAGTCATGGTGGGCTGGGAGCAGTGCTCTTCCAGGAGCAGGGAGGCAAGGTGAGACCTATAGACTACGCTAGCCGAGGCCTGAGGCCCACTGAGCGCAACATGTTAAACTGTAGTTCGATGAAGTTGGAGTTTTTGGCCCTTAAGTGGGCCATGACTGAGAAATTTAGAGAGTACCTTTTGGGCCATATGCGTGTGGTTTATAATGATAATAACCCACTCAGTCATCTGTCGACAGCTAAACTCAGTGGAACTGAACAAAGTTGGGCAGCCCAACTGGCATCCCTTGACTTTGAGCTTAAGTATCTGTCTGGGAGGAGCAATAGGAATGCAGATGCCTTTCTCATCAGCATTCATCTGGCCCACAAGATTTGATGGCCATGCTACCAGGTACGCTACTCCCTAAACCACTCCAGCAAGCCCTACAATCAGAGAAGATCCATGTATTTCAAGCAGCTGTTTCTGTTTTGCCTCAGCATACACTTTCTGATATTTGTGCCCTTCAGCAGGCCAATCCAGTGATTCAGGAAGTTTTGTTATTCTGGAAACAAAAGCAGCGACCTAGCCCTGAGGAGAGGAAATGCTTATCTCAGCCTGCCTTGGTATTACTTCGGCAGTGGGATTGCTTGGTTGAGAAACATGGAGTTATGTATTGTCAGGTTTTTCGCCCAGATGGGGCAGAGGTGATTCTCCAGTTGTTGTTGCCTGCAACATTAACAGAGGAAGTACTGACTCGGGTTCATCAGGACCATGGCCATCAAGTAGGTGTAGAGAGGACCTTGGCTCTGCTTCGGTCCCGGTGATATTGGCCAGGGATGTCCGCTGAGGTCGCACAGTGGTGTTGGGCTTGTGGGTAATGTCAAGTTCCATGGGACACCTCATGGCCTCGCGACCTAATGAAATTTTAGCCCTTGACTACAGTTTTAGTGCCTGCTAGTAATGGGGTGGAAAATGTTTTGGTAATGACGGACGTTTTCAGTAAGTATACTCTTGCCATCCCCATTTGGGATCAGCGAGCCTCGACAGTGGCTCAGGTGTTGGTGGTGGAGTGGTTTTCAAAGTTTGGGGTCCCAGCTCGAATACATTCCGATCAGGGTCGCAACTTTGAGGGCTCCCTCATCCAGCAGCTTTGTGGTCTTTATGGGATTGAGAAGTCGCGTACGACCCCATATCATCCAGTGGGAAATGGCCAGTGTGAGCGCTTCAATAGAACTCTCCACAACCTATTGCGTACCCTGCCTGTGTCCCGGAAGAGGGACTGGAACTCCTGCTTGCCCCAGGTCCTATATTGCTATAATACCACCCCCCATCAAGCAACTGGTGAGTCTCCTTTTTTTCTTATGTTTGGACAAGAACCTAGGCTGCCGGTTGACTTTCTCTTGGGCAGAGTTCAGGAACCTGTTCATGGGGGCGTCCATGAGTGGATTCAGGAACACAGAGCTCGGCTCCAGGTGGCATTTGAAGGAGCTCGGGAACGGTTGGAAATTTCTGCCCAGCGCCGAAAGCAGAACTACAATCGACATATGCATGGTGCACCATTGATAGAGGGTTCAGCAGGTGGTGTTACGTGACTACAGTACTAGAGGGCATAATAAGACTCAAGATTTGTGGGGTTCAGTGATGTATACTGCTCCATTCTGTTTTGGTGCTTTCACAACTCTATACATCATTGCACCAGAGAGTGATCAGACTAAAATGAAAAACGTCCACCGCACCCTGTTCAAGGCTGTAATTGGAGTAGATGCCCCGAGTCTTTTCAGTACTATTAGTAGTCCATCTTGCTCCAGTGAATTGGCTTCTGATGACCAATTGTCGTGTGATGGGGATTTGTTGGTTGTGAACCCTGAGGCTGTTCCTGTTACTTTGGGCCAGCCATCTGCTGGTCCAGCAACAGACAGTCAAGCTGCTCCTCAGTTGCTATCTGCATGTTAGGATTTGGCCTGTACTGTGCCCAGTCCCCCCCTTAAACTCAGCACCAGTGCCAGTGAATCCGGCATCTGTTTCTGTGTTTCTGTAGGTGATGTGTTGGTCCGTAGGAGAGCACGATCAACAGCAGGCCAGCACTCTAATGTTCACCACCTTCCGAGGTCTGTTGGGGATTTGGCATATGGGTCTGCAAACTCTCTCGATTCTATGTCTAGTAGTGTTTCTGCCCTTTTTAGGCCTTGGAGTTAGCGTTTGTAAGCCAGTTTGTTTTGGTCATCGTCGGGGCGACGATGCAAAAGAGGGGGGTAGATTGTAACAGGATGAAGGTTACCTGTTGTGGGTTTTGGGTCCAGGTGAGTTAACTAATGGCTTTTGGGTCCGGGTGAGTTAACTAATCACCATTGGAGGGCGTACTATAAATAGTGCTCCTCTAGGCTCACCCCTTCCTGTTGAGTGGGTACCGTTTCTGGTGCACCTTGCTCTTACGGCTCGTACAAGTAAGAGAGAAGCTTCATTCTTAATTGCAGTTCAGCGTGATTTGATTCAAGCTGCTTAGATTGTCGTGGCCTGTCCTTTTACAGGTGCCTGTTTGTCCTTGCTGTGGAATCCTTGTTCCAAGTAGTTACTGCTGATTGATGTTGGTAGGTCCTGCTCTATTTTGTTGTGCACTTTTTGCCGACAGTTTTATAATGGGGTTTTGCCATAGGGAATCGCTGAAGTAGGTTAAAGACTGCTGATTCCTCGTCCTCTGTCATGCCGTCTATCACTGTCTGACAGTATGTACTGTATTTCGTTTACTTCTTTTCTATTTTTTTCTATTTACTTAATTTTGGCGTTCCACCAGAATTCTCTGCTTTAAGGTAGACCGGGGCTGACGTGCACGCGAAAGGAACACTGCTGTTTTGCCTCTGCTGGCGTTGTCGAGGGCTTTGCCTTGTATTAGTTTATGTTTAACCATTTGTGTATTTTAAACCTGGACTTTTAAGTGCGAGTGGTCTGTGTGCGCGCGTGAGTGTGCGCAGGGTGTTAGTGTAATTTGGTATTTAAAATCTAGCGTGGCTAATTAATTTCTTTTTTTGGTTTATTGTGTTTTTTTTGTTTCTTATTATCTTAATCATTTTGTTTAATTGCTAGAAAAATCCATTATTTAGTGATATTTATTTTGGTGATATTTTGTTTTGTTTTCATTTTGCTTTTTGTATTTTTTTTTTTTTTTGGGGGGGGGGGGGGTTTCTTTCCTCTCTGACTTTTCTGTTTCTTTCCCTTCTTTTTTTTCCCTTGTTTTTTTTTTTTTTTTTTTTTGGGGGGTTGTTACTTCCTCTCTGACTTTGCTGTTTATTTACTTTATTTTTTTTACATTTTATTTCATCTGTTATTTCATTTTATATAATTTTCTTCCACATATATCCTTTGTTGTGTAGCATTATAATTCCCATTTTATGTTATTGGATTTTTTTTTTTTTGTTTATAGGGCTCAAATGTTAATTTCTTAGTTGAGTGGCCCGTTTAGTAATTTTTTTCCTTTAGCTAGCATTTTTCTTCTTTTTTTTTTTTTCTTTTATTTTATTTGGTTAGATTACTGGCAGGAGGCCAGTTTGAGAGAGCTGCTGATATATGTTTCAGCCTCTGGCCACTGTATGTGTTATATCCTATTATCTTGTGTTGGTGTATTTCTTTTCTAATTTTGTTCTTGTTGCTTTTAGGAGCTGGGTATCCGTGGTGGTGTGGTGGGTGTCCTTGGATGGTGGTGTTGGTTTCTTCTGTGTGCTGTGTCCCAATATTGCAGTCTTGACTTCACGGGTGTGGGTGTGTGTTTGCTTGAGTGTATGTGGGTGCCTTTTGCTGTGATCCGGTCTTTGTGGGCCCACCCTACCAATAGTAAGTTCCAGCTCCAAAGCTTTTTGTTTTCCCTGCTATCCTGGAAGCTGTAGATGGTTTTATGGTTCTTTTTAATTAAGTGTATCAAATAAAACAAAGCTTTTGATGGATGGAATCATGTCTCTTGCCTCTTGAGTAACGAACTTGCATGCCTTTTAAACCATTGGTTGGTAGTCAAAGGTTTTATAAGTCTTTGGGTGAAATTCCCAAGGTGCCGTAGTCGGGTTAGTTTAATCAGAGTAGCTACTAGTACACATTAAAACATACACGTTACCTTAAGGTGCCCCCCCTCTCGCCACAGGTAGGATACTTGCCTTTGGACCAAGAGGTCATGGGTTTGAATCCTACCTGTTTAAAGAATCTGTAATATCTAACTGGTGAAAGAATAAATAGACTGTAATTGGGAAAACAGCATTATCTAAGAGGGAAAGAATATCTCACTCACTTTCTGTAACCACTTAATCCTCACTAGGGTCACAGGTACCTAGAGCCTATCCCGGGGTCAATGGGCACAAGGCAGAACACCAGCCCACCACACTCTAATGGGAAAGAACCAGAAGACTCTAAGTGGTTAAAAAATATTAGACTCCACCTGGGGAAAGAATCAGTAAACTCTACTTGGGGAATGAATCTGTAGACTCTAATTGGAACAAATCAGTAGACTCTACTTAGAGAGAATTTAAAGACTCAACTTCAAAGAATCAGTTGACTCTAACATGTGAATGAATCAAGAATCAGTAGACTCTGCTTGGTAAAAATCACTAGATTCTGTCAGGTGAAATAATCAATAATCTCTCTCTGGAAAAATTATTAAGAATCAGTAGATTCTATCTGGTGAAATAATCAAGAATCAGTAGATTCTATCTGGTGATAGAATCAAGAATCTGTTTACTCTACTTGTGGATAGAATCAGTACACTCTAAGTGCTGAAAGAAAGAAAATTCAGGAGTCTCTACCTGCTGATAGAATCAATAGACTAACTGGTGAAAGAATCAAGAATCAGTAAACTCTACTTGGGGAACGAATCAGTAGACTCTAATAGGAACCAATCAGTAGACTCTAATGGGAACAGATCAGTAGACTCTACTTGAGGAAAGAATCAGTAGACTCTGCTTAGTAAAAGAATCAGTAGATTCTATCTGGTGATGGAATCAATAATCAGTTTACTGTAACAGGTGAATGAATCGGTAGACTCTGTTTTTAACTTTTAATTTCATTATCGTCACTCCTTGTCTTGACTGGTTGTTGCTTAGCTTTGGCGTATCTGGGACACGTGGCTGAAATCCTGCCCACAAAACCTTAAAAACAGTCACTCCTGTTCTCCTTCACATCCAGCATCACTGATGCCAAAGCTGCATTGTACTGCAACAAAATTAAAGGCACCACAGATACTTTAAGCTTTTTCTCTACCTTCAAAACACTGCTCTCCCCTCCTCCACCTCCACCACACAAAAACTTCTCAGCAGAGGTCTTTTCCTCCTTTTACCACTGAAAAGTTGGTGGCTATCAGTAGCCAATTCCCTGTTTCACACAGGGCCAACCCTTGTCACATTATACTTACTTGGGTCGCAAGTGCATCATTACTGTCTTTTACCCCTCTCACAGAGAGTGAGTTTTCTAAACTCCTGACTTGTAGCTATCCCACTACATGTCCGCTCGACACTATCCCTACACAGCTCTTCCAAGCCATCTCTTCAACTATCATACCCACTATCATGCATGTGGTGAATTCCTCACTTACCTCCTGAACATTTCCTACGAGCGTCAAACAGGCTCAGGTTATGCCTCTGCTCAAAAAGCTCTCCCTCTGCCCTGCTCAAGTTGAGAATTATCAGCTGATCTTGTGGCTTCCATTCTTATCCAAAATCATTGAAAGGGCAGTCTTTAAACAAGTCTCAGAATCCCTCTCTTGGAATGACCTCCTTGATCCAAACTAGTCTGGTTTCAAGACCGGCCATTCCACTGAAACGGCTCTGCTATCAGTGACTGAAGCTTTAAAATCAGCCAGAGCGGCAGCTCAGTCCTCGATTCTTATCCTATTGTATTGAAGGAATCAAGAATCGGTAGACTCTATCTGGTGAATGAATCAGTAGACTTGCATAAAAAAATCTGTAGACTCTACTTGTGGAAAGAATCAGTAGATTCTAACTGGTGAAAGAAAAAATAATCAGTAGACTCTAACTTGTGAATGTCATGTTGGGGGAGGATAGACGGACACAGATGCAGGAATAGTTAAACTCCGTAACACGGATCTTTAATAAACACAAAAGGCATACACAAGCTGCAAGAGCTCCCAACTTAAATGCTTTAGTTCCAGCCGTTACAGTTTGTCCTGAAGGAACTTCACATCATTGTTGAGCTCCAGCTCCAGAGGGGGGAGAAGATAACCCGGTCGCTTTGCCGAATACTTGTTTTCGTGGCTTGTTAGTAGTGATGGTGAGATGAAGCCTCATGAGGCATCGAACCACTTGAGCCAACTGGTTCGAGAAAGGGTTCATTTCTCAAAGCTTCATGTGCACACGACACCACCTACTGGCCAGGTGTATAATTACAAAAAACGTATGACCAAATAATTGTTC
Source organism: Brycinus macrolepidotus (assembly GCA_037974445.1). NCBI lineage: Eukaryota > Metazoa > Chordata > Actinopteri > Characiformes > Alestidae > Brycinus > Brycinus macrolepidotus. The sequence continues at coordinate 10,399 of JBBPCZ010115009.1, forward strand.
TACATAAATTAGCACATATGTGTATAATAAAATACTGTGAGTGTATTCTGTGTGAAAATTTTCACAAAATGGTAGTATCATAATATGGCAAGTTGTGTATGCTTGTGTAGCTTGGACAATGATGTACAGAACAGGGGAGATTTTATTAATTTTTATTCA
>JBBPCZ010115020.1:0-10556 GCA_037974445.1 Brycinus macrolepidotus
CACACACACACACACACACACACACACACACACACACACACACACACACACACACACACACACACACACACAGAGGCAGAAAACACTGAGCTCCCACGTTCATGGCTAAATGGACTCAAGCAATGCTACTGAAACTCTGAAATCTGTCACTGTGATCTGTTATTAATCTTACACAAGAGCTCCAAATAAAATGGAAGTCAGCATGAGACAGGAAGCATTAAATCATAGGCCATACTTTCAAATAGTATAGGCTAAGTCTTTTAAAATTGTTTATCAGACCCAACAGTCAAACTAGTTCTTACCATGTCTTAAACCTAAACTAGATTTAACTGGGAGGCTTGTGGGCGGTGTTGCACCTGCATTCTGGTTATATGGATAGTATGTGTTTTGCCCGCAGAGCTGCTCAAACATGCAATGGTCATAGTCAAATGGTGTAATCACACATCGGAGATACACAGTTTTCGATTCTGAGGGTGCAAGCTACAGCACAAAGGAAGACGTCTGCTGCTGTTCAACAATGCAGTAATGCAATGCGACAACTTGGTGACCTTTTAGCATGACATGCTTTTAGCAGCTTTCATGTTTCTTTTAAATCTCACACAGCCTCAGTGATGTTCTGGGCCCGCAGCCGTTCTGAGAAATCTCCTCACTCCATTCTACCACTTCACTGCGCTGTCCTGTTTGTTTTACTGAATGTTTATCTTTTAAGCAATGCTGTGAGCTTGTTTTTCTGATGAACCAGCTAACTCTGTCTAAAGTGGTTAAACAATGAAAGACAGCAGTAAACCCTGTCATTATCAAAATGCCCTACCTAACTAACTCAGAGCAAGACGTTCACTCCGAGCAAGTATGAACAGTCACCAATCACCAGTAGTGCCACTTTTCAAAATTCTATCAAAAACTATTAATATAAATGACCATGTTTCACACACTGTACTACACTAGATCAAATAAACGAGACTAATCATGATCTGTGTAGTGAAGCATACAGTTGCACTTTAAGTTCTGACAACATTATGCTCTGACAATATTATGCTCAATTTACCATGATAAGAATAAATACATATATTGTCATGCTGCCCAGCACTTTTCACCGTATGAAGCTAGCCAATTCCTCTTCTAATAGTTAGGGCAATCAGATTTTTAAACAAAAAAACACAATCCACCCTAAACTATAACATACTGTGTGTTAATTCATAGTTATGCGATGCCTTTGCTTAAAACTGATTCATTAAATTAGTTTCAAGAGTCTGATAGTCATTGTGCTTTCATACCACACCAAGCGAAAGAACCATGAATATGAACAACAAAATGTTTCTGCATGCAATTAAAAATGCACTCCAGCTATTTCAGCTTCTTTACATTTGTGCTGAAAGAGAGTAGCAGATATTTACATTTTTATTTAGTGAACCAATCCTTTTCGTATACAGTCAAATCATTTCAGCAGTCATAATTCTTGGTTACAATTGTTTTTAATGTTTTGACTGATGACTGCTCGAGTTTTCAACAAATAAACATAACCAATGGGTTTCTTCCTTGTGGGCCTCCCAGGCTGGTACTTTTTAGCCCTGAAACAGTCCACTGAGAATTGGTTTAGTCTTGGTGTAGTCCTACCTAGACAGTGGGTGAGAACCCGCAGTGACTAAATTGGGGAAAAATTTGGGCACAAATTTTGTTCTGCCTGGATGGTTTCTTTAGATGTTCTAGCCTCGCAATTATTTGTTTTTCTGGCATTGACACTTCTTTGATCCTCTTGAGAGACACTAGACTTTTTTTTTTTTTTTTAGCTCTCGAGTATGAACTAATACTGCAAAGACACACAACTAACCAAAAAACAACTGAGCAAGACACTGCCAACCTAATGTCATTTTATCAAACAACTAGACAACTATGGGCCTGTTCAAAGACCACAGACAGGTAATATGCTAGGTAATGAAGGATAGGCACTAGTTGGGTGGCAGACATGCTTTGCAAACTGACAGCTGCTACTATGAAATAGGACAGATGGACTAGAAAGGCTGGAGAATGGCAGAGGCCAAAAGAGAGCAGAGAGAGGAATTCTGGCCTGCTCCTCTGAGGCTACATAGCAAACACTGCTCCTAACAGTCATCCCTGTTTACAAAGCAGGAGAAATCTTGCGCTCAGCGATGGCGCACAAGCTCTAATACAAATACATGCACACACAAACAATCCTCCTTTCATCAGCACTGCAGTCACATGCAGGGAGACCAACTAACAGCAGAAAACTCCACAGAAAGCTAGACCATGAATAACAAACTACAGGTTCTAATAAGAAAAGAGGCCCCTTATGGCTTCATGTGGCACCTAACTGCTGATTCGAACCGAGTGTGTTTGAGATATCCCTGATACCGGTGCAATTATTTTCCCTCAGATACACGGAAACAACAGTGGGGGACCTCTTTATTAACACACCTGTGTCTGCGGTTTTCTCGGCACAGTCTCCTGACGGCGCTTTTGGTTTGCTGAGTAATGTTGGTTCAAAATCTGACTTTGGTCGTAGGTGAGGCACCTCTCCATTGTGTCTATGGAGAGAAAAGAAAGAAAATGTTGAAAATGGTATTGATTATTCATTCATTAATGAATATCTAAAAAGCTTCGGCAGTGAATGGTTTCAGTAATGCCAGTAATTGTCTATCACTTACCTAGCAACTGGAGATGGAGAAAGAGGTTTGTCGGGTCGTTTTGGGTTCAGAGATCCTGGGCGCAACAGTCCTTTTCCCGGCGGGGGAACAGGCTTTTTCGGGGGTACGATGGGAGCAGCAGGCTTGGCAGGCTTGTCTGGCACAGCCCTGTCAACTTTAAAGGATTAAAAAAAAATAATAAGTAAATGTGGCTTCAGTGACAACTTCTAGGTTCATAAAATATACAAAATAGTTTTAATTGGTTAGTTGTGATAAATCTATTGTTGATGCAAAATATTTAGTAACACAAAATCATTGAATCATGAAACAACAAAACCGCACAAATAAGCATTAAAATCTGAGCAAATGGGTTCAAGAACAGCATATTTAAAAAATAATTTCCGTTGACAAACTCTCCTTGACATGTCTTTCCCCAAAGAGCACCTTTAAAGGGCCTAAAGACATTTTGGCACTTATTTGATAAATGACATTTTAAGTGGTAAAATGTATGTCATTTTGACAAGTGCAGTTCCACCTTGTGTATAATGAGCTCTAACAGAGAGTGTGTAAAACAGAGATGTGACGGTTGCAGGCTTTAGCATTATTTAACATGCCAGCACACAACTGAAACAACTACACCCACTGCACGGCTTCAACAAGGCCTGAATAATTAAATGATTCATGTATTTGTTCATTATGTTGGCATTTGTTCCCAATTTTAGTATTCAAATAGTTCACATGTAAGAAAAAGCAGCACAGCTAATCACTAAATCTGCATGAATTTTGCTGTGAATTTAGTCAAACTTGTTAAACTTCCTGCTTAAACAGAAACTCACTTTCCATTTCGGCTGGAAATGGTGCAACATTACATTCTGACTATGCCAGAACTTTGGACTCCTCGTTCAGTAAAGCAGCTAAACTGACACTGAAAAAATGCTGCAATCACAGACTATAAGAGATCCATGTCTCAAACTTCTTAATCATAACTGCTGCCTAGGTCAACAAAAACCTAGTAAGACTTATGTGTCTCCTTATCTGTATAATAACTTGCAGCATTCAAACAGTTGTGGTTAAATATGAAGCGTAAACAGTGGATTTTGAGAATGAAGATTTGGATACTCATTTGTGAACGGCGAGTAGTATTCGAAGCCTAAGAAATGCTGTGCAGGTCAGCCCTAGTACTCTGTCACTTTCCGTAATTCATTGGGACATTCACCATCAGAGCTACTTCCTTTTATTGCAGACTGGATAATCCAGACTAACTGGGTAATCCATCCAAATTCCATACATCTTTAACAGAATAAACCTTGTGTTAAAGATTCATTTTTAATCCCCTTCAAGTAAGGTTTTTAAACAGAGGACCTTTGATAATTTGTCCACGGACGGGTTTTCAATTCCTTTGCATAGTTGGTCTGACTGCAGCCTCAGTCAAAGATATAATATACTCTGATTGTACCGAGCAATCATATAAATACCATCCATCTAAGACACACCAAAGAGAAATGAGGAATGTTAAAAATACAATGTGGGTTTCTTCAAGTCTGCTGAGTTTTACTGTTAACTGTGTTGAACGAACACTAAACATGCCAAGCTAGAGGAGCAGAAACTCTTACAGGATGCTTGCACCATGCACCTTGTCTTCTTTCTAGACAACTTATTGTTTGCAGAGAACAGCCAACGATTGTGTTCCTCAAAGTGCTGGGACCATTCTGATTTAATAGGTGTAACCCAAGCAAGCATGCCAATTTGCAGCACTTCAACTGGTCTATATAAGGTTGTTAATGGGAATATTTAACTGCGATCACCATCATAGAGAAAAGGACACTTATGAGGCTTTACCATTTTTAAAAACATTTATTATTATTATTATTTAATTTTAATTTTAATTTTTTACTTAAACTACTTAAAATCCAGTGACGAAGCACAGATAACATGATACAGAAATGAACCTTTGAAGTGAGAAAAATTGTTTACTTTATCGAGACAGGCTGAATTACTAAACCTGAATACAAAAACGCAATATGGTTATAATAAAAAGCAATAAAATGCCTCATGCCATGTGGGTAAAATAACAGAAAACATCTTTGAAGAGAACTGATGAAAAGTTAGCACTAGTTAAAAGAAACTGTTAAAAATGCTGGCAACCTTCAATGTTGTAGTGAGTTCTAAGCTATAATAAGGCTACTTTCCACACAATCAGACACAGCACTGTACCTATACTTTTGTGGAGCTGGAATGTCCAGGGTGACAGGTGAGCATTCTTACCTTTGTCCTCGGGTCGTGACTGTGGAGTTTTCTTGTCAGCGCTGGGGACCTCGGCCTTCAGGACTGAAAAACGAAACATTATGTATTACCTGGCCTTCCTTCACTCTCTCAGTGCCGCAGACAGTGCATGCACGCAACAAACAAAAGAACAAAACACACGCAAGAAACAGATCAGGAAAGGTGCAGGCGGTGACTTGGCTTCCTGTGTGGGCAGAGGAGACAGGCCAGAAATCAAGCCTCTTCTCTGTGAGCTTACAGTAGAACAGGGACAATGACGTTAAAAAGCTACGATGCACCAAATGCAAACTGCAACTAACCAGCAACTAACCTCAAGGGCAAGAGCTGGGCACTGCTGAAGCCACAGCATTTGGTTCAAGAAGAATGTCTATCATCGGAAAATGAGAATTATGTCAAGTCTAAAGTATCACAGGAAATGAAAGTCAGTCAGAGTTAAAGGCAGTCAAAAGACTGTATGTAGGGCAGAGCATATCAAGTGGCTGTTCAGAATTTTTAATAAAAAAGAATTATCTGGACCGAAAACACTAACACTGACCAAATAGGGTCAGGAGAACTACAAGATGCAATCTGATGGTAAGTGGTGGCTTCTAGTTTTCATTCACTGTTAGCCATGCCTTTATCGTTTTGTCAAACTATTTCCATTGATTCTACCCTTTCCACTGACCCCCATAAACTCCAGTTTTTCATCTTAAGCCTTCCTGTGCAATGATTATCAAGGTTATGAAAAGCTAAAAAAAAAAAAAGAAAAGAAACAAACATTGATTCCTATTCGCTCATATTTACTGAAATCAAGACTCAAAATACCCTAATCTTTGATTGATCCATCAGAGCTTAAACCTCTGTCTGGCATCAGTTTATGCAGAACTGGAGAAGCTACTTAAATTTGGCTGTCTGTTATAAAGCGTCCTTTTTTAAAAATTCCCCATACATGTTCAATAAGGACAAGGTCTGGCAATATCTTAAATAGTGAAAACTGGTGAGAGTTTTAAAAAAGGAAAAAGCAGTACCAACCAAGTAAAACTTTGTGTAAGTTCAAAATTAAAACACTTCTTTGTAATGAGCTCAGACATGTGGACCATAGCAACATCATACCTGTGGATTTGGATGGTGGTGGTGGCTTCTTTGGCTTCTGTGGAAAAACAGAAAAAGATAAAAATGTACATGCTATGTTCTAACCATTTAATTATATTAGATCGAAATGTCTGAAGCACAGATATGGTTAAAGACCAGAAAGGGAAGGTGCTCACACATGAACAAGAGGCAATTTCCAAAAAAGAAGCTGATATCCAGACTCAGTAAACAAATAACAGCTCTTCCACAATGTATGATGCCAAATCGGTAGGTGGAGACATTAAATGAAGATGGCCTTGATGGTACTTGGAATGTATCAACGGTTGACAGTTTTAGTAGACTGAACACAGCATGAGGGAGAATTCAAAGGCCTGCAAAGCCTGCAATAAAACATTTTTTCTTTTTATCTTGTCCATGACGTTGGTGGTGGGTAAGCATCTCTTTTATGTTGAACCTCTGAATATTAGGTACAGCTTATCAGCAAGCCTTGAGGATCATTGGAAGTGATGAATTTCTGACCCACCACTGTGAGCTTTGCTCTAAGCTGCAATGGATCCCACTTTCAAGTAAGAGAAAAGTATGCCATTGAGTTTTCGAGCAATTACTATTACAAGCCCCAACTCAGTTCTCTTAAAAATACCTGACTAAAATACATTTGAATGTCATTAAAATCAAATCAAAGAAAGAAAGAATGAAAAGCAAAAGGCCCAAACCTTTTGAAACGACAGCAATAAATATCACAAGGACACTTATGTAAATACCAAAAGTGCGTGCAGAAACTTCTTAGAATCTGAAAGAGTCTGCATAGGAACAATTTGGTCATTAAGGGTTGCTGCCTAATACCAGCAACCTCTTTCATGAGCTGATACTGAGTAAAGCATATTATCAGAAAGCTCCACCTCAGGCCATTTTGGGAAATTCAAACAAAGTACGTTTTACAGTAGCAGCTGAGAATGTGGTCAAATACTGCTTCCAGTGCTCAGAAAGAACCAATCAGAAACGTTTACCACCTTAGATACCACTCCATTGGCTTATTGTAAACAGTGTAGTAAGCATCTCTAGCAAAAAAACAACCTCCCCTCTCAACCACACACACACAAACATGCACTAGGGAACAAAAAGCAAGATGAATCAAGTGTGTCGAACATGGCACTATCCTGCCTGACCGATGTCTGTAGTACACAAGAGAATGATTAGCAAACTAGTCTTCATCTTCTCCATGCATTAGAAGCATTTGTTTTACATGTTTCTGAATACGTTAACTTAATCTCAGCCTCACAAAAGCCTCTTTTGTGAAGCACATAATCCATTCAGTTTCTTCTAATTCCAGCAATGCATTTCCAGCAAAGCAAAGTCAATTGTAAGAGGCTCCAGTTGATTTTAGAATTATTTTTGTAAGTGAAGAACTACAGAAAGCAGTAAAAGGAGGGTGCACTTACATCTAGATAACATTTTGAAAACGGTACTTTATTTCCAAACTGATTTTAAAGGTTTTTCCTTTTTAAAAGCTTGAAACTTATTTACTCACTAAATCTTCATCAGTTTTTGCCTTTTTTCTTTTTGCAGTTTAATCACTACTGTTCTATGCACTTTTGGTGGATGCTGCATTTCCACAGATGAATGGCTACACATATAAAAGTTCTCATTGGGGGCACTACATTATGATGCAAAAAGCATTAGAAGCAAGCATCATAGGTTGATATCAATCACATTCTATTAATTGTGTCATTCAGTGCAACTGTATTAGTGGCTGCAATAAATTTAGGCTACACCAGCATGTTCAGTGTCACATGTCACATTTCACGCTCAAAGCTAAGACTAAGTACTCTATGTGTGCAATGACATGGATGCAGACCTCACATTTTAAATAATGAGAACAGAACTGTGAGCTGAGAGTACTGATAGACCCCGAATTATAAGTACTACCATTTTGTAATGGCGCATTAAAGCAGCAGTGCTGGCACATGTCTGATTCGTTCACTTCAGCCTAACTGCAACGGTTTAGTCAACTTTTTCCCTATTACACTTCACTGGCACAGCTATCTCAATACTGTTCATACACCACGGTTGACTTCTTTCATTAAAGACAATACTTCCTTTTACGAGCTCCCTCATCACATGCCTTAATTTAGAGCGAGGAGAGGTACGCCCGTCTGCTTTCCGCATCCCCTTCTGCAGTACCGAGCGCATCTCTGGGCTCTGTGAACTGTGAGTCCTGCCGTCATTCGCCGTCACATGAGCTTCAGCTTGTCACATTCCCGCTCAACGCAGCCAAGGCTGCACAAAGGCGCACATTCAGGCTGATTAGGGCGAAAGTCGACACCCTTTACGCCCACAAGCGTATCACCTCGTGACCCCTCGAAGTGCTGGGTGGGACTTCTGCAGCCTCTCTGCAAAAAGGACATGAAGGAGCGCAATCTCTGCTTCCACAATCATTCATATTGTTCTCCGGATATAGAGTTCTGCTACTTAGTAACAACAACATGCGGCGCTGACAAAAGCCGGGTCGCTCCAGTGCTTTGGCATTGGGAGGCTGGTGAGCACCTCTGGAAAGAGCTCAGTGACCTCGATCAAATAAACACTAAAGTAAACACTTCACAATAAACAGGACAATGCAACAGTTGCAGGCACAAGACAGAAAAAAGGTATGCAAAACTAGAGACGTATGATACATTATTCACTGATAAATTGTAAAATGTAGTTATTATTGTCGGCCTAATACTGGACTGCTGATAGTTACAACAGGCAATAGAACACTTGCGGTTTACACACACACTCTGACAGTTGCTTGTGTTGTTTTTCCATTTCATTTAAAAGGATAGAGTAGTGGGTACCCTACATACATACAGGAGACCATATGTTCGATTTCCCCATCCAGACAAAAACGCCAGTACCTAATTAGTGACAGCTGCACCTTCCGCTGCAAGTGGTCTCAAAGTCTCACAACAATTAGGGGTGGGTATTTTAAGTAAAAATACTATTCGATATACTTGCTGCCAAGTACTTGAATATTACTAAATCATTACCAAATATAAACTCCTACTAAGAATACTAACAAAATAGGATAATTATGCGTAACAAAGAATTACACATATATATAATTTTTTACATTACATGTAAAGATCCTATATTGTTAGTAGGAGGTTATACTTGATAATGATTTAATTTATATATGTGTGTGTGTGTGTGTGTGTGTGTTAATTTTTGACTGTAATCAGTCATGTCTGGTAAAAAAAACTCCCTAAAGGTGCCTTTCTGGTAAGGTAAACTGATTTGCTCTTACCTCTTCTGGTTCCTGTTTGGTAGACTGCTTAATGGAGCCTTTGGGTACAAGCACCTAAACCACATGAAAGATGCTTTATTAAATACTAATTTAATGTAGAAGCACTACATAAAGGACAGCCTATCTTTCTGAAGTGACCACTGTCAAAAGAGAAGAAAGGCTAACAAATTACGCAGAGAAACAGATGCACCTATATAAGTGGACCTCATAAAGTGGAGTTTAGATGCAAAGTCCCTAATAAAGTGGCCACTGTGTGTGCTTTCATGTGATAATGAACAATGATCTCATTCCAAGTCAACTGCTATACCAGGAAAGCACCTTATAGATTACAGCATAATAAAGATACAAAGAAGGAGAATATAGATTGGCTAATTAGCTGTCAAGGGAGAACATATGGCATGGCACTCATTATCAGCACTTTACCTCTTTGTCTGGGTCGGAAATTAGCACCACAAAGTTGTCAGGGAACACTCCCTGTCTGCCATTCAGTTCTCCTCTCCACCAGCCAGGCTCGCCTGTGTCCTAAAATAATCAAACATAAAACTGTTTGCAAACATATCAGGCAGAACAACGTTTTCAGATATTTATCAAATGCTGATGAAATGATATGCCTTCTGAATAAAGATAACCGCAAGAAAACAACAATTTGAATCTACTGGTGATTACCACATTCATTTCTGTTCTAAAACTGGAATTCATTCAACAGGTGGCATTAAAGCTGTTGGTCCAACACTAACCACTAGGTGGCTGTAAAGTCTAAGTATTTAGTTTCTTCCACTTTCTATCTTTGTATTTTACAGTGGAAAAGTCATTTACAAATACCAGCCCCATCCAATACACAGCGCTAAGGTTTTGGAATTCTGATTATTATCCTTATTGTTATCCTTATTATTATTATTATTATTATAGTTGTATGTTTTCATTCTGGGATATTCCCGTGGCTGTATCCTATGTCGGGAGAAGGCCAAGATATCAGGACATGTTTATAAGTGTGTTAGAAATGTTAAGAAATTTAGAAATAAATGGCATGCGTTTATTATTGTAGCTTTCTGCAATGTCATGTATGCGTTTGGTTGCAAATCTAATTTGTTTAGATCTTTGTGTAGTGCATGTGGGAGGACACCAGTGCAAGACAGAACATTGGGGACAATGAGCACCTTCTCCATTCTCCAGAGGCGTTGTATTTCATGTGCCAAGTCGGTGTATTTGTGTATTTTATCTGCGTGTGTCTTTTGTAGGTTGTGTGTGTCTGGTATGGCGATGTCTATAATGTATGT